>JBBPDJ010027747.1:0-19131 GCA_037974625.1 Cucumis cinereus | reverse complement strand
AACTTTACCAAAAACAATAAGATGAATAATAATATAAGATTACAATTTACCTAAAAATATATTTGGGATGTTACAATCATCTTTTCCTTTTATTTTTCTACAACAAATATTAACCAATATATATATAACCTTAATATCCAAATCCGCATTGGATGTGTAATTTCCAAATATAATACTTTTTCAAAATCCAACTTTAAGGTAAACTTAATTCCCAATTTAAATATTTTTTCAAAAAACCAACTTTAAGGTAAACATGATTTCCAATTTAAATTAAATTCTTTCCTTTAACAAACAATAATTTAAATTGAATTATCTACTACAAATAAACAATTTAAATTCCTAAAATTCCAAATTAATTTGAAACAAATTAAAATATGAAAATACCTGAAAATTTGGGGATATTACATTCTTCCGCCCTTATGAAAGTTTCGTCCTCGAAAGTTATAATCCTAGAAGAGCTCGCGTACTTTCATCTCATCTCATCCTCTCGTTTTCAAGTTGGTTCCTCAAACTCGTGATTCTGCCAAAGAACATTCACTAGAGTTATCTCTTGATTACACAAAGTTTTCACTTCTCTAGCTTGAATTTGAATAGGTCTCTCCCCACAACTGAAGTTCTCATTCACTTCAAGGGCTCATAATTGATAACATGAGACACATCTGATATATACTTTCTTAGCATGGAGACATGAAAAATATTATGAACTACTAAAGAGATGGTGGCAGCTACGCGTCGCTCCAGAATTTCAAATGCCCTGATAAAACTGGGATTCAACTCCCATTCCTTTCAAACATCAATACACCCTTCATAAATCATACCTTTAGAATACTTTGTCACCCACCTCAAACTCCAGGCTGCTATGCCTAACATCGATGTAACTCTTCTGTCTACTCTGAGATGTTTGCATTGGCAATTTAATTTTTTATATCCTCTCATTTGTAGTCTACACTAACTCAGACCCTAAGAATTTCCATTCACCAACTTCACCCCAATACACAGGATATCTACAACACTTTCTAGAAACTCTTCCAAAAGCTGGATGTGAAATGAGGGTTTTTGTCAGAAACAATAGATACTTGCACTTTATGTAATATCACCATCTCTTTCAAGTATAAATGTGCTCACTTGCTCACTGAATGCGTATACTTTCCTGAAATAAAATGTGTTGACTTGGTAAGTCTATCCACAATAAGCCATATCACTATATGCCCCTTCACTGTCCTTGGCACCTAAAATGAAGTCCATAAACACATTCTCCCATTCCACTCTGGAACATTCAGAGGCTGTAGCAAACATGCTGGCTTCTGTCTTAGGACTTTCACCTGCTGACACACTAAACACTTACTGAAAAATCCTAGTACCTTTCTCTTCATATCATGCCATAATAAATACGCTTCAAGTCCTGATACATCTTGGTGCTACCAGAATGTAACGAGAATGGAGAACTATGAACTTCTGTCATCAATTCTTCCTTAAAATCACTGTCTGTTGCCACACACAAACACTCGTGAAGAAGACCATTATTTGAGGACACTAGGAACCCATTATCTTTTTATTCCTCTACTAGACGATGTTTTTCAACAATATACAAATCATTGTGCTGAGCATCAATAACTTTCAATCTCAAGGTTTGTTGTACGTTATGCCAGTTGTGAAGAGACTTCTCCTATCGCCATTGCAATTTTAGCACGTTCGAGTTCCTTGCACAAATGGGCCTGTCTCATAACTAAAACTACTAGATGGGTTATGTTCCTACTCAAAGCATCTGCTACTATGTTCGCCTTGTCTAAATGAAAAAAATCTCACAGCCATAATCTTTCACTAACTCAAGCTATCTGCGTTACCTCATGTTTAATTTCTTTTAAGTTAAGAAATATTTTAGGCTCTGATCGTTTGTGAAAATTTGTATCTTCTCACCATACAAATAATGACTCCAAATCTTTAGAACAAACACCACCGCTGCAACTTCTAAGTCATGAGTAGTATAATTCTATTCATGGTTCCTTAACTTTTGGGAGGCATAAGCAACCATCTTACCCTGTTGCATAAGTACACACTCCAGTATTTTCTCGGAGGCATCACTATAAACACAAAACTCCCTGATCCATCTAGCATTGTGAGTACTAGTGTAGTGACGAGCTCGTGTTTTAGATCTCAAAAGCTATCCTCATAAGCTGGACTCCAAACAAAAGAGACTCCATTCCTGGTCGACTAAGTCAAAGGAGAAGCATGCGAGAAAATTCTTTACAAGTTTCGGCAATAACCTACCAAACGTAGAAAATTGTGCACCTCACTAACTTATGCAGGGCGAGGCCAACTCGTAATTGCCTCAATATTTTCAGGATCTATTGAAACTACATGCTTCGACACCATGTGTCTTGAGAAAGATACTTGCTTCAACCAAAATTCACATTTATATAACTTAGCATACAACTCATTCTCTCTTAAGATTTTCAGAATTCTCTATAGATGCTCCTCATGCTCCACTTCCGTCTTGAAATAAACCAAGATATCATCAATAAACATTGTGACAAAAGTGTCCAAAAACTCTTTAAACACCCTATTCAAAAGGTCCATAAACATCGCAGGAGCATTTGTCTAACCAAACGACGTCAAAATTAGAACTTCATCTTCAACGTTCCATTTTTTTCCAACTTTAAAATCTAGTTTCCGGTGACTTCGCCAGCAAGACTCCGGCGATGAAATTCAGTTTTTCTAGCTAAAATTGAACGTTCTAACTATTACCAATCAATTACCCATAACTTAAACTACACTACCTCAAGTTTTGGTCATCTCATTCGCTATCAATCCTTGGAAAATCAAGCTAAAAATTTCGTTGCTCTGTTTTTCGACGAGATTTTCGATTTTCAAACTTTAAATTCGTTATTTCTAAATGAGATTAATCAAATTAATTATTACTAAATCAAAGAGGAACTTCTTATTGAGCTTACAAAAAATTTGAAGCTCCCAATTTCACATCTAACACCTTCAATTTCTTAAAAAATTTCAATTGCTCAAAACTGTGAAATTCTTTGGCCAAACGAGTTTCTTCTTCAACTTCCTGGTTTTGTTGGCCAAATTTCTTCAAATTGAACTGTCAATTAGCTTCTTCTCTCTTTTCTAAGCAATTTAGATATAAATTTCGTCCAAATTGGTTGAGAATTAAAGCTCAATTTCTTCAATTTCCTCCACTATGTGTTTTTTTTCCAGAATTTTTTCTCCTCTCTCTTGCGTTCTTCTCACTTTTTCCTTCAATTTCTTTCTTCTCCTCCTTCAAATAACCAGCAGCAGCTTAATTATAATAATTCCCACCATTGCTTTCATCCAATTGGAAAAAAAATGAGAAAAGTTTTCACTTCCTTCTTCTTAACTTTATCTCTTGGCCCACACTTCAACAAAAGATAATTATTAATTATTAATTAAAATTTAAAAATAAAATAGTAATAATAATAATAAAAAAACTATTATTATTATTATTATTATTGTTATTATTATTATAAAATTTCTTTTTCTTTTCTTTTTTCTTTTTCTTTCCTTTTTATTTTGTTTTGTAAAATTGGCAAATTAGCCTTTCTCTTTTTCTTTTTTTTAAAAAAAAACAAAATTACTAAAACACTCTTCCATTGTTTTATTAATATTTTTACAACAAACAACGTAAATAAAAAGTGGTGTATTACAAATACGAACAATGAATCCTTAAGTCTAAGCTATAAAAGACAAGGAACCTTTACATCTTTATTCAAGACTTACCTAAAGATCGCTCGAAGCCTTACGAATAACGCTCAATGATGCTACTGCTTATTCCTCCAATTCGTTTCTTCAAGAACAGACAACATCGTATTTCGTTCAAGAATTCTCCAAACAACTCTAATGGATAACAAAAACTCCAAGTAAGACTCTAATTATTACACCAAGAATTCTTACCAAACTCACCCAACCTCCAAGAAAAGGCGGCGGAGTTTGGCTCAACGGCGGGGCGAGTTAAGGATAGAAACACGAAGGCAGTGGCAGCAATTGCGATTTGGACGTTAATCTAAAGCGAGACAGCGCTGCTCGTCAGCGTGAGAGAGAAATGGATCTGACGCACACAAATCTAAGTGACATTGTCAGAGCGTAAGAAACGGATCCGGTGCACGCAGATCTGAGCGATAGCGTGCGACTCGGATTGGGCAGAATGGACCTGCACGCGCGAAGAAGGTACGCGATGTTGTGGCTTAACGGAGAGGGAGATAGATCCAGCGCGGGCTGAGCAGGTACCACCTTCGGTGGGCTCCGACACGGCACAAAGATTGAAGGAGAAACGAGTGGCTCGTAGGCGTGAGGGATCTGATGTAGATCTAGGCAAGGCGGTTCGACAGTCGACACGACGTAGATCTTGGGTCAAAGTTGGCGTGGCTGGATTGAGCAAGGCGGTGCGTGAGGGAGACGGTGGCTAGGCGCAACGCTCGCTTCTGAGCTCGGCTTGACGAACGACGACAAAGGCGGTGGTAGGTGAGAGAGGCATGCGCGACGGGGAGAAAGGAAGAGAAAGAGAAAGTAGAAAGAAAAAGAAGGAAAGAGAGCGAAAGGAAAAGAAGAAAGAGAAAGAGAAACGAAAAAAAGAAATATAATTATAATAATAATAATAATAATTATTATTATTATTATTATTATTTTCCAATTTTTCGTCCCTAAACACTAAGAATCCATCTAATCCGCAAATAAAAGAGTAAAAAGGAGTTTACCTCTAATTTGGGGTTGTTACACATTTTTTTCTTAAGATTAAACAACGAAGATACGACTTAGAAAAGATCATAACACATAACGTGAACATTATGTCTTAATCAAGGACCAACATGCTCAAAACAAATCATTGCCAAGGAAAAAACTGAGGAAGAACAATCAACAATCCTTATGGGTTTTTCAGTAATAAGATACTTTAATCATAAGGTATCAGCATTTTCCATCAATCCCAACAGTTCAACAAATGGGTTCATCATACAAATTTTGCACAACCAACTTAAAAAAAAAAAAAATACCTGATTTCCAACCTTTCGTTGCATTCTAAGTTATTCATACTACCAAAATGTAAAAACCATCATTAGAAAACTTACATAGGCATTAACTGCAAAAAGAACAACATCAGAGGATGTTGTTGTTTCTGTCTTCATTCCTTGATTGTCATGTCTAGGTCCTCTTCCTCTTCCCAAGTCAAATTTATTGTCTGAACATCTGCTAAAAGCAAATGAAGTACATGATTTAAAATTTGCCAACTAAACATAATCCAATATATCTCAATTAGGGGTGTAAAAAATCGAACTCTTGTACAACATTAAATTTTTATTCAATATATCTCAATAAGTTGTCATAAGAACATTAAATTTCAAAGCACAATCAATGCCACTACCTGCAAAAGAAAGATAGACCAAAATGAATTCATTAAAATAGTATAGGGTATGTTTTTGTTCAATACTTTTTGTTATTAAGTGTATTTGTAAGTATGTACTTACTGTTGAGAGAATTAAAATGAATTCAAATTCTCAAATGTAGCTTCCATCTCCCTTCATATGTTTATATATTCTAGATCAAACTAAAAAATAACTTAAATGAGATAATTTAAATACAAATTGCAAACAATGAAATAAATAAAAGTACTAATTTAAAGATGACATTACATATTACCTTCGTCAATTTCTTCAGCTCCGTCAATTTCTTCAATCATGTCATCCAAAGGTTTAGATTGAATCCAATTCTGAACACAAATGAGTGCCTCTGTAGTTTGGAGAGTTACTGAACTTTGAAAAGAATCTAACACCCGTCTTCCAGTGCTAAAGGTTGATTCAGATGGCACACTTTATATAAGAATACTATAGATGTCTCTGGCTAATTGGCTAATAATCTTGAATCGATAGGAATTCACCTTCCATCAATTTAACAAATCTAAATATTCCTCTTCTATACGAGCCTCATTTAGATAATGAATCACCTCTGTTTTAGCATCATCTTGACATGTTTTACTACTTTGATTAAATCTATCGTGAACAGCAACACGTGCCTTATAAGATTTACTAAATGAGATAAAAGGTATTTTACTTTGACTTTGAAAGTCGAATCCTTCGATAGGTGTGGATGATTATGTTTGTGAATATTTTTCTTTTGGCATTGACATTCTTATATAATAATCATCACACAATCGATGAAATGCGTCTTCAACCTTATTCGTCCATTGGTTTACCCAATCTTCCTCTAAAAATTCAGTAAAACAATAATTCACAGAAGCCAGCTTGTACCTAGGGTCAAGATTTACAGAAACATATACTAATAAATTGGTCTTCTCAATTGTAGTTATACCCCAATACTTGTTGAATTTTGCCTGCATGCTTAATGTCATCTTAATCAATAATGCATTCTCATACAACGAGAATTCACGAATTATTTCTTGGATCAAACAAAGTTCATGAAAAAATATGTTTGAAGTCACAGGCATAGATGCATAAAACTTATTCGTTACATCTGAAAAAGTCTTTACGAACTTTACAAACACTTTTGCATTATCTCAATATTCAACGGTAGGAATATCATTCTCTGGCAAATAACTAGGGTCATGCTCATTTAATCTTTCAAATGTCTTTTGACACTTAATCGCTCCATCCAACATAGTGAAAGTTGAATTCCATCGTGTTGGAACATCCATTGTAAGACAATTTTTTGTTGACATCTTATCTTCTTTAGCAAAATCTTTAAATATTTGCAGTCTAGCAGCAGATGACCTAACATACTTAACATCATTTCTGATTCGAACAATAGACACATGCAAATCTCTTAGAGCTTCATTAACACTTAAATTAAGGGTATTATCACGGTATCTAACTTGAATAAATTCACCATCCAACACCAACTCATTTCTGCCTCTAAACTTTTTAACGAAATATGCAATGGCTACATCATTTGAACTCGCATTATCAACTGTTAAGGTAGAAAGTCTATCAATACCCCAACTTTCTAAGCATTTTTCAATGGCTCTACCTATTGTATCTCCTTTATGATTAGCTATTTGACAAAAGTTCAAAATTCTTTTGTGCAAGTTCCAATCATTTTCAATGAAAGAGCAGTTATAACCATATAATTAATATTCTACACAAAAGTCCATGTATTCATTGTTAAACAAACTCTTTGGCCACTTTGAGTTAATGCACTTTTTAAATTTTTTTTCTCCATCATATACATTTGAAAACAATACTTTGCAACAGTCACTCTAGATGGAAATACAAACTTTCGATTTAATGCCTGACAAAATTTACGAAATCTTTCACTTTCTACAAACTGAAATGGGAATTCATCTAAGATGACCATACAAGCAAGCATTGTTCTACAATTTTCTTGAGTGAATGTGTAGCCATCAAACTACTTTTAGAATCTCCCTCTCCTTCAACATCATCTTCAGATTGATTTGTATACTTTTTACATTTCTTTAAATGTCTTTTTAGTCTAGTTGCACCATTTCTTTTCGAATCACAGGCATATGTAGCCCCACAATACTTACAAGCAGCCCTAGGATATTTAGGATCGCATCCTTCTACCTTTATAAATTGTTTCCAAGCTGATGAAGGTGGTTTAATTGATTTTCTAACAATCTTACTGGACTAGAACAACTTTGTTTTGAAGTCTTGTCTACAGAGAATGAAGTCATCCTATGAAAATAAAATTTAACATATAACTTATAATGTGAAAAATAATATATACCAAAACAATCAAACTTATATGCAATAACTAGCTGAAAAAATATCCACCAAAATACAGTACCCAGAAAAAACAATCTGAAACAAATACACAAATTAAGAGAAATATTACTTTTGACAACTTTAAACCAAAGTGTGTGTGGTTTTTATTTAATTTGTATTAGTAGAATACACAAAAAAATGAACTGTACTGATTTATGTATGTTATTACTAAGATGTTTTCACTGAAGAAGTCTAATCTAAGAAAATAACATTGTAATTCATATAAAGAGATGAAAAAGGTAGAAAGAAATGTTGGGATTATCTGATACTTTAGTAGTCGAAAACCTCATTCAAAGTTTCTACTCAATCAAATTATTAACTGAAAATGGAGACGAATGGTAACGTACCGATGATTGAGAGAGGAAGACGAACAGTGGCACTTCGGTGAGAGTTTTAACGAATGGCGACCCTTCAACGAGGGATTCAAAGAAAATAACTTCAAGTTGTATTTACATCAACCAGAAGAGATTCCAAAGGGGTGATGATGAATACAAGAACTAAAAGTATTTTGTTTTGTTTAGCTCTTATGCATGCGATTCAAGCTCAAGATCAATTAGGAATTGCGACAATATAAGCAATATTACTTATGGCACCAAATATTTAATTCAAGCAAGCTTCGTGTATGGTAATTAGAATTTTTTCTGATATGATATCTTTTTCTTTTTCCTGAAAAAGATAAGCCAACATTCAACTAGTCTTACATGAGAAAAAAAATGTTAATAGCCTCCATCAAAACCAACCAAGAATTTAAATTTGAAGAAAAAGCAAAAGCAAAAGAAACCCTTCAAAACAAAGAAAATAAACACCATATTCAAAAAACCCTCAACATCCTAAAATCCAACCAAACCAGAGAAATTAAATCTCCCAAAAAAAAAATTGATGATTTGCCAATATCTTCCACACCCAAACTCAAGAATCCAAGTCGAAGTGGTAAGATTCTAAATATCACGCTACATTATTTTTCATATATGGTAGTGCTTTTTTCTTTATTTTCCATTGTCCATAAAAGCTAAGGCATCAAAAAACTGGAGGACATTTGATACAACTGAAAAGGATTTGAAACATTGAAATCAATACCTTCCTAGAAGACGTGTAGAACAGATGAACTAGAGAGGGAGAGAGACGTGCAGAGTTTGTTGAACGGCAAAATCTAGAAAGGGAGAGAGAAGGAGAATGAATGTGGAGCTTTTGTTGAATGAAGGAAAGGCGTGCGGAACGGACGAAGATGAACGCATTATTTAACTTATGTTAAGAATGGACGAACCGAAACCAAACCGAGCTTGTTTGATTCAGTTCGTTACTATTTTAATTGTAAACCAGTCCAAATCGAACCGAACTGAATCGATTCTGTTTGATTCGATGGTTCAGTTCAGTTTTTTACACTCTAGTATTAACTTGTTATATGTAATATTATACATTGTATTGTAGTTTTTAGTTTATGTTTTTTATGTATCGTATTAACTTGTTAGATGTAATATATTGCATTGTAGTTTTTAGTTTATGTTATTAACTTATTAGATGTAATATTATATATATTGTAGTGTATGTTTTGAGATTTTTAGTTTTTTATAGTATTTTTAGTTTAAGTGTTGTTGAATTTTGGTAGTTTTTTTTTGTGTATTTTAGTTTAGGTCTTTTTTTTTCTTTTGTTATTAACAGAAATTAAATTTAATATTGTATATTGTATTTTGTTTTGATAATTTTAGTTTTTAGGGTTTTTATTAAGACAAATTTAATTTAATATTGTACAATGTATTTAGTTAATAATTATTATTAATAATGGATAACTAATTAATATTTTTTCTGGTTCTTCTTTCCTTTTCTTTTTTTATAGAAACCCGGAGACAAAAATGTGGTATTTATATTGTTTACAAATTACCATATGATTGATGGTGTTGATGGAGCTTATTAAGCAAGTTTCAGTTTAAATGTGAACAGTGGAGTTGTGTTTCAACCTCCATGTGGAAGTTTCAATTTAAACGCGAAAGTGGAGTTGTGTTTGAACAATTCATTGAAATAGTAAGGTTATCTAGATATGAGTGCTTACTGTTTGGAGATAATATATTTACACCCTAATTTATCACCATCAGGATCAGTAAGGTTTATGTCACTCCCTATTGTCAATGAATCTGCAATGAACACTATGCTTTCAATTGCAGTGGTGTTTCCAAATATAGTTCAATTATATGTGAACATGAGTAGGAAAGATTTGGATATAAACTTAAATGCACAACCATTTAGTGAGTTCGAAGACACGAACGAATACGTTGATGCTGAACTAAGATCAGTTACACCGCCAGTATTCGATGGCGAGGAAATGTTGGCGAACAATAAGTATAGAGATTTTAGAATTGAGATTAACAATGAATTTGAAGATATGTACTTCAATGATCGTGAACATAAATTTCCATCGAGTACATTCACTGAGTTAGACATGGATGTAGTCAATACCATTTCGGGAACATGATCCAATTTTAGTCTCGGTGGTTTCTAACAACACAAAGTTGTACAGGGGAATGATTTGTGAAGACAAAAAGATGCTAACATATGGTAAAGTGTTTTGTTATTAAGAGTCACGCGCCATATGAAGTAGTGGAATTGACTGATGTAAGAACTGCAAGAAGGTTGCAGATGAAAACTTCGTGCAATAAAGAAAAAATATCATAGTTTATTTCAGATCACTAAATTATTTGAGCAACATACATGTTTTTACTTAGAATTCAGTCAAAGTGACGTACAATTGGATTCTACGATGATTGCATGCGAGTATTGTGAATCGGTACGAGAAAACTACGTATGCACTACAAAAGTTTTCTAATACTAGGTCCGCCCAATTCAAGTACACACTACAAAAGTTTTGGAATGGACTGCAAGATTAGGTAAGCATGAAGTACAGTCGTATGATCGATTCCAAGACATTTTTCTTGTGAAAATCGGACGCCACAAGCACAATTCAAAAGAAGAAAATGTTCAAGTATTAAGATTGAATGCGTTGAAATGTATTGTTCGTGTAACAAATGATAAGACTTTGACATTCCATGCTCTCATTTTATGGCGGTTTGTTCATGGTTTAACATGAATTACGAAGACTTTAGTGAGGATTACTATAAACTTTCAACGTACGCCGCATGCTACGCTCCTCAATTTCAACCTGTATCGCATGAAGATTACTGGATCACACCTACGAATATGCCTATCTTACACCTTGACCCATCATTGTTGAGAAAAGTGGGTAGACCAAAGAGTTTACGCTATCACAATGGGATGGATTAAGCATAACCAAGTGCTCAACAACGGTACCCAACTTGTGGTCAGCTTGGTCACAGCCGAAGGAGGTGTCCTTCGTTGCAGAGACAAGCACATGATAATTAGAGTTGATGTGCACATTGTAAACAAATAATTTTTTTTTTATAATATTTGTTTGAGTTCTTCATGTTTATTCTTTTGTTAGTAAGATAAATTCTTTTGTTAGTAATAATAATTTTTATATAATATTTGTTTTTGTTATTCATGTTTATTCTTTTGTCATTCATGTTTATTCTTTTGTTAGTAATGCTAGACACAATAAATAAATAATTTTTTTATATAATATTTGTTTTTGTCATTCATGTTTATTCTTTTGTTATTAATGATCAACTAAATAAATAAATTAAATTGTTTTTGTGTAGATAATGATATTAAACCCAGGACCAATTGATCTCGATTTTCTATATGATCAGAAAATTCGTCGATCAACAACAATATGAAAAGATTGGACAACATCAGAGATTACTTGTAGACGACATGAGACAATGGTGTATCGTACTATCCCATTCCATCGTAGCATACTTCCAGTACTCTGTGCCCTTGGATTTTATGGGATTTCCAGATTGAGATTCATCAAATTAGATTGACATCTTATCATTGCACTAGTTGAGAGATGGAGGCCAAAGACATGTACATTTCATGTGCCGATTGATGAGTGCACAGTAAAGTTGTAGGACGTGGAAGTGTTGATGGTGAGCTCGTCACTAGTCAAAGTCATAACGATTGGTTACATGTTTGTCAAATGTTACTCGGTGTGACCCCACCAGCTGAACAGATCAGAGGGTCAAGATTTAACATGGCTAGGGTCACAATTTCCTAGGTTAGATGACGATGTAGATGAGGAAAGTGTCACAACGTATGCCCGTGCATACATATTACAGTTTATGGGTGGAAGTATGTTTTTCGATGAAGCAACTTGTTTTGTGCACTTAATGTTCTTACCATTATTGACTTATCTGCAAGAGGTGCGTCGTCTAAATTTAATTTTACATTAATGAACAGTTTTTATACGACTAATTATATTTAATCTAAGATCTAAATATTAATTGAAAAATGCAGATGGAGAGATCAATTTCAAATAACTAGGTTTGCTACACATGTAGTGTCCTAGTATAGATACATGTTTGACCTTTTTCAATCCGATCAGGTATGTGAATGTTGTGCATTAATGTTATATTTCTTATTATTTGTTTTAATATAGTCTGATATGTTTCAGATTATTTGGAAGCCATACATAACTTTCATGGATGGTTTACCCAATTTTTGTACAAACGATCAAGACATATGGCGGACAATTTTCCTTTCAAATGTTTTCATATTGGTGAATGACATCATCCTGATTGAACAATCAGAAAATTTGGTCTCCAACAGTATGTTCAAGCTGAATTTAATACAGAACCATTGTTGCATAACATTGACCTGCAAACTACAGATTGGTTTGATAGAGTTGCACATTTGGTGATTCGATGGTTAAATCGCATAAGATTTATTGTTGAGGGGCCTACAATTGAATAATTTCACATGGATGTAACTCAGAAGTACATCCATTGGTATAGAAATAATACGAAGCTCTACATTACTAGACCGAGAGCAACCTTGGGTCATCTGATACATATTTAAACATTTTATAATTTGTTTTAGTGTCAAGTTTATTTTGAATATTTTCTAATTTATTTTAATATTTCAAAGAGCTCGAACAACAGTAGACTTCGTGATCTGGCAAATGATCCACTACAGGTCCTTAGTATATTCAACAATAATGAGCGGTACATGGACAATATACATTATATGTATGATGTACCCATTGTACCTGCTCTAGTCCAGATGGGACGTGCTGAAGTGCATGAGCATGAGGTGGATGAAGTTAACCATCTTGTTGATGCAGTTCCTCCTACACCAAATGAATGTTAGTACATTCATGATGATGTCAACCTTTAGTATGAGATATTCTGATTCAGGGGTCGGTCAATCATCAAACTTCGAATAAGGATATTAAAATTCAGGGGCGGGTCCATTGTCATCAAACTTTGGACAAGAATATTATGATGTAGGAACATCCCAAATATCTTCGTACATGCATAGGCACAGACGCGATCGCAGAGGTACCTAATCAATGGGAGGAACAACAACAACCAGAAAAACAGGAGACTAGATAACAGAAAATTCAGAGTAGACAATGACAACTAGCTCGAAATCGACGACGTCCAAGGTTGTGGGACACATTAATTTTTTTTCTTTTCTAATGAATTAAATTGTTAATTTATTGTATTAATATATTTAGTTACTTTTTTGTTTTGAATTGAATGACGGAGTGTTTATAATTTTAAAAATAAAACAAAAACAATACAAAATGGCAGACTGTGCCATATATATATATATATATAAAAGAAAAACAATATCACAAAAGAAAAAAACTATATCACAAAATGTGTGCATTTATGTGTTTATAAAAAAAACCCTGAAAGGGATGACTGTGTTAAAAAAAACAAAGAGCCCAAATGGCCGAGTGTTAAACACTTGGCCATATTGTGTATTAAAAAAAACAAAAGAGCCCAAATGGCCGAGTGTTGAACACTTAGCCATGTTGTGTGAAAAAAAGAAAAAAAGAGCCAAAATAGCTGGGTGTTCAACACTCGGCCAAGGAGAGATGCCAAATAACCACATTCTATAATAAGTTTGAAGATAACAATATTACCCTAATAAGTATTCAAAACAACAATATTCATCCAATTTTTCATAAATAGTCCTGCAATTTTTAACAAAATTTATCCAAACAAATGGATTAAGGATTTATTATTTAAATATTGTTGTTTTACAAATTTATTAGGAAAATATGGTTGTTTTGAAACTTTTTGAAAAAATATAGTGGATCAGAGGGGTGAGTGTTCAAAACTCGCCCCATTTATAATGACTAAAATAGGAAGAGTGTTGAGCACTCGTCCTAAGTGAGAGAAGAAAAAACAGACGAAGTTGAAGGAAAAGAACGAGAATTGAACCCTCATCGTTATATATGTATATATATATATATATTCACAATTAATATTAAAATCTAATTCTTGCTAGTTGATTTGATATTTATGAAAGAATAAATTTTATCTTTTAGTTCCGGGTTTTGGATTCAAATCTCATGTTAGGTTTGTTTATTTATTTTATATATCTTTTTTTTTATCTTTATCTCATCCTTTGTGTTATTTTTTGAAAAAATTAGATTGATATGGTTGTTTTAGAAACGATTTATAAAAATATTATAGTTTTAAAAGTATTTATTAAAATATTGTAGTTTTAAAGGTTGAGTTGAATAAGTATCAATTTTTTTAAAAAAAAATTCCCCTATTTTACGATGGTCTAGTGTTAACACTCGACCTTTTTTTCCTATTTTTAGATGGGTTAACACTCGTTTAACTAACAATTTATTTTAATTTTTTCCCTGTTTTTAGAAACACTTGACAAATTATGAATTGAGCTTATCTATTGTTAGGTAGATAATATTTCAATTATAGTTTGTACATATAAATAGGTTATGACCATTTGTCAATTATGCAATCTTAACAAAAATTGTAATTTGTAGAATGTGTTTTTACACAAGGATCACAACTAAACCCAAAGCTGTCAATCTTCGAATACAAAATTGAAATTTGGAATTATTATAACATAAAACAAAGTTTGATTGATAGTATTAAATTTTCGTCAAAATGTTCCTTTATATAAGTTCGATATCGTAGGAAAATTCGCAAAATATAATATATAAGGTATATCCCTAATGTACATGTAATATAAATAATAGAGATTGATAGTGTTCACACGAGATTTCGACAAAAGAAATTTAATTCGTGGAATTTGAATTTTGTAGTTGTATTGATTCCAATTAAGTGAGTACAATCTCTAATACATGATTCTTTGATGCTTTGTCTCAAAAAATAAACTTTTATATTTGTTGATCTTCTTGGATAATCGGCCTCTAAGCTTGATGATAGGCCTTCGGACTTGATGATCTTCTTTGATGATCGATATTTGGGCTGTTGATTTTCGTGGATCGTTCTTCGACCTATGGATAAACTTTA
Organism: Cucumis cinereus; assembly: GCA_037974625.1. Classification (NCBI taxonomy): domain Eukaryota; kingdom Viridiplantae; phylum Streptophyta; class Magnoliopsida; order Cucurbitales; family Cucurbitaceae; genus Cucumis; species Cucumis cinereus. The sequence continues at coordinate 4,004 of JBBPDJ010027747.1, read as the reverse complement.
ATTGGTCAAAATTTCTCATTCAACATATAGTATTGATGTTTTTTCTATTTATAAAACAAATAAAAAAAATAGTTAGCAAACAAATTTATATTTATTTTTATTTTTCTCAAGAAACATGAAACAAAAACAGTTATCAAACATAATCATGTTTCTTACTCTCAAAAGAGAAGAAATGAGAAACGAGAAACGAGAAACAGAAAACTATCAAGAAATAAGGAACATGAAATGAAAACGTTGTCAAACGGGTCTTTATTAGTCGTATTAGAATTAGAAATGTTCAAATTCACTTAGAAAAATAATATAATGTATTTTATATCGTTGGAGCTTCGAATCTGTAAGTCCAATATGTCCCCTTCCTAGCTCGTAATCGATATTAAGGCTATATGTACCGAATGGATTTTTTTAGAGAGAATCTGGAATGATGTTTGAAATGTTCAAATTCACTTAGGGGAGTAATATAACGTATCTAATATGTTTTATAATATAAAGTTTACATTTTAATTGAACTTTATAATATAAATTTTAATTTGGATTTGATTCAAAATTCATTTATGAGAGCATTAAATATAATTGTAGGACACATTAGTTTAAGAAAAACATGCTTAGTTTAATTTATTTATACAGTAGTTATTTTTTAAAATAATTTTATTATGTATTTTGTCCCTACAAAGACATTCTATTTATACTGGAGCATTTCATTTTTAACATTGTGAAACACGTGTAATGCACGTAGTTTAAACTAGTTAATTTTAAAGTTATAAAAGTTTCAAATGTACAAGTAATGACCTATATTTCATGGAAAGTGTTTGTTATTTTATCAATGATATAATCTAAAATTTTGTTATTTTAGAATATTTTTTATAATCAAGTTTTTCTTAAAAAAATTACACAACACGTGCATTAGTACTACTAGTAATATAAAAGTGAAATAAAAACCATGAATTTTAAACAGGTAAAAAAAAATCAAAATATATAAAGGAGTTTTTTCAAATACAGAAAAAAAAACTATTTACACTTCATAGAAAAACCACTTAAATACACAAATCAATTACACTAGATTTTTCTGTGAAGTGTAAATATTTTTGATAATTTTCCACATATATATATAACTAAAGTAAATATATCACCAAAGATGAGATTAAAAAAACTATAACTTCAATAATACAAACCTAACACGAGATTTGAATCCAAAACCTGACACTACCAACTAGCCAACATCAAATTTTAATTTTGAAACGGAATAAATATATTTATAAAGGATGAGGGTTGAACCCTCGTCCTTTTATCTCCATTTCTTCTTCGCACACTTAGTATGAGTGCTCAACACTCGTCCTATTTTATTCGTTATAAATGAAACGAGTTTTGAACACTCTATATTTTTTCAAAAAGTTTCAAAACAACCATATTTTCCTAATAAGTTTGTACAACAGTAATATTTAAATAATAAATTCGTTTATAATCGTTTGAAAAAAAGAATTTGGTGCCATCGATAATTTCCACTAAAATGTGTTGACGTGGACGACCTGTCAGACCTACGTGGAGCACAATCTTGACCTTATACGTTTACTTGGCATCAAAGCGAGTAACGAACTACATAATCAATTATGAAATTTTATTTTTTTTTCTATCCAAAATTGATGAATTTTTATTTTCATATTCGTTTTTATTTCAAAATATCTATAAATTTATTATGAATTGACCATTTTCATTATACCACTAAAAAACATTATTATAGTTTAACTTGATAGTAATTGACATGACCTCACATGTTAAAAGCGAAAGGTTTGAATCTCCTAACCTCAGTTTTATTGTTCTAAAAGAAATATCACATAATATAAATAATAAAACAATAAACAAAGGTATAATATAAAAGGTTGACCAGATAAATAACAAATTTAAAGGTTTCGTTTGGACAAATAGAAAACAAAAATTAAATTTGGAAAAATGGCAAAAACGTGTAAATAATATAAATAAAATGGTCTAAACTACCCCTACTATCAATAACCATTACCTCCAAAATATACTATCCCATCAAAATTAAAATACCCCATCATTGTTTCACACTCCCCAAACCTACACACAATCTAATCACACACTACCCAAGTAATCAATCCCTAAAAAATTCATTGAAACCCTAATTAATTCTGACAAAAGAAATTCAATAGAGTCTCGCCATCTTCCTGTCTTTTGGTTTCTTCCTTTTCAACGAAGCAAAGGAAATACGCTCACTTCATTGTCTTGTTTCTCTTCGACAAGCCAAACAATCCCGTTCTCCTTCAAGAAAATCAACAACCTCACTTTCTTCATCGGCTTCTTCTTCCTCCTCAAAAGCCAAACAGCATCGCACATTTCTGGAAACAAGACCGCCTTCTTCAAACCGAATAGAAAAAATTTCTGCAACACAGCAGACGCATCTCTAGAAAAACTTGAGTAGATTACAACAACACCAACAACGGTACTAAACTCAAAACCTCCATAGAAATTTCCTTTCTGAAAATCAGTTTGCATGTTGGTGTTTGAAGGAGATGAACTCTAGTTGTAAATTTATTTACGTATTTATTTTATAAACATTTGAAATTGATATTTGAAAAATAGAATATATTTTTTTAAATAAAAAAAAAAATCTTATATCTTGATAACTTCTGCTGGATTTTAGGATATAGTTACATAAACAAATCTTACGACCATCAAATATTTTTTTTCTTTTTTTTCCGCTATTAATTTAAATTAAAATTAAGGTTATGCATAAGAATATAAAGGAAGTTCGGTCAAGTGAAAGATTAAAGTTTGCTAGAAAAATGGGTGCAAGAAGAAGTTCACCAAAGGAACCGATCGACTTATATGCACATCTGGATGTTTATAACCATGATAATATAAACTGTATACCTCACAAGACAAAGAGCATGAAATTGCAGAAGGCTAAACAAGTAAACGTTGTCACACCCTCTCCCACACTCTCTACCACACAAGACATCCTTGGGAAGTCTAGATTTCCTACTGAGTGCATCTGCTACAACTTTTCCTTTTCTTGGGTGGTATTGAATAGAACAATCATTATCTTTGATCAACTCCAGCCATCTTCTCTGTCTCCTATTCAGCTCCTTCTGATCAAAGATATATTTCAAACTCTTGTGATCAATAAAGATATGACACTTCTCTTCGAACAAATAGTGTCTCCAGATCTTCAAGGTTAAGACTACAGCTGCTAACTCTAAATCATGAGTAGGATAATTGCACTCATGCTTCTTTAACTGTCTAGAAGCATAAGTCTTTAACTACCTAGAAGCATAAGCAATCACCCTACCTTCTTGCATCAGTACACAACCTAGCCCTTGTCTGGATGCATCACAATATATCTTGAATTCTTTCCCTGACACTAGGAGAACTAATACCGATGTCGTTATCAATCTTTTCTTTAACTTCTGAAAACTTTGATCACATTTCTTTGACCATTCAAATTTAGCATTCTTCTTGGTCAAAGAAGTCAATGGTAACGCTATCCGAGAGAAATCTTCCACAAAACGTCTGTGTCTTCTGAGGAAACTACGTATCTCTGTTGCATCAGTAGGTCTCTTCCATTTAACAATAGCCTGTGTCTTCTGAGGGTCCACGCTAATACCATCTACGGACACCACATGTCTCAGAAACATTACTCAATCAAGCCAAAACTCACATTTACTAAACTTGGCAATTAGCTGCTTATCTCGTAATGTTTGCAATACTGTTCTCAGATGGTCCTCATGAGCTCCTCTGTCATTTGAATATATCAGTGTATCATCAATGAAGACTATCAGAAACTGATCTAGATATTCGTGAAGTATCCTTTTCATCAAATCCATAAATACTGCTGGTGCATTCGTTAAATCAAATGACATTACTCGAAACTCATAATGCCCATATCTGGTCCTGAATGTTGTCTTGGGAATCTCAGATTCTTTCACCTTCAACTGATGATATCCTGATCTCAAATCAATCTTGGAGAACACTGACGCACCTCTTAACTG
>JBBPDJ010027736.1:0-19137 GCA_037974625.1 Cucumis cinereus | reverse complement strand
TACAGTATCATAAGTACAAATAACGAAATAATTGCACTGCAATTACAATGAGGGTATTTTCGTACTTAACAAATTGTGAACCACGTGAGCTACACGTGATTTGCTACAAATCAAAACAGTTTCTGGTTTTCCATTTATCAAAATGACTCTAAATTTAGTGCCACATTTCTAATTATCCCAAAAAAATACTATTACCCCTTTTTCCTTCTTTTTCCTTTTGTTTCTTTTTCTTCTTCTTTATATATATATATATATATATACATTAGCAATCAAAATTAAATATAACCTTGAAAATAATATTTATACATTTATCTTTACACATTTCTCTTTTGTATTTTTATTAATAAAATTCAAATGTCTTATAAAAAATTATCCAATCATTTAAAATTCGAGTTCTTGGATTTAATTCTCATACTTAAATTACTTTTCAACAGTATAAGTAAATATTGAGGTAAAATAAAATAAGAGATGGCTTACAAGTTATCACCGCTTGTTTGAAATTCCATCCTCGAAATTTGAAATCTCTACTCGAGTAAAGAAGGATACTTGCTTCTTATTTGTTTTTTTCTTTTCCATGTTGCTTTCTCTACTGCATGATTCCTCTAAAGGACCTTTACAAGTGGAATCGTCTTGTTCCTCAACACTTGTTCTTTCCTGTCAAGAATTTTTATTGACTCTTCATCATATGATAAATCTTCTTTCAATTCCACTGGTTGTTCTGGCAACACGTGTGAAGAATCATGAATATATTTCCTTAGCATGGATACATGAAATACATCATGTATTCTTGCAAATTCTGCTGGTAACTCAAGTCTATATGTTGCTGGTCCAACTCGTTGTACAATTTCATATGGTCTAATATATCTATGACTTAATTTACTTTTCCATCGAAATCGAAGAATTTCTGTCCATGGAGATAGTTTCAAGAAAACTCAATCTCCAGCCTCAAATTCTAAATCTCTTCGTCTTTTATCTGCATAACTCTTCTGACGATCTTGAGCCACCTTAAGATTTTTCTCAATCAATTTAATATTATCCATGGTGGCTTGAACTATTTCAGGACCGATTAATTTCCGCTCACCCACTTCATCCCAGCATACTATAGTTCTACAAGGTTTACCATACAAAGCTTCATACGGCGCCACTCCAATACTAGAATGGTAACTGTTATTGTAAGCAAAGTCCATTAGTGATAGATGAATGTTCCAACTTCCCTTAAATTGTAACACACAGGCCCGCAACATATCTTCTAGCGTTTGGATAGTTCTCTTAGATTAACTATTCGTTTGAGGGTGAAATGTTGTACTAAATTGTAGTTTAGTTCCTAATGCTCTTTGTAAACTTGGCCAAAATCAAGAAGTAAACCTCGGATCTCTATCTGATATTATCGACACTGGAACTTCATATTGACTCACTATCTTGTCAATGTAAAGCTTAGCTAGATGGTATAGTGTAAACGTCGTCGATATAAATCGTGCTGTCTTTGTAAGTCTATCAATAATCACCCAAATATCATCAAAATCTTTAGAAGTGCGAGGTAAACCAAATAAGAAATCCATGGTGATATGTTCCCACTTCCATTTAGGTATTGGGAGTGGATTCAGAAGTCCTCCCAGTCTTTGACGCACTGGTTTAACTTGTTGACAAATTAGACATTTATTAACATATCCAGCAACCTCTCGCTTCATTTCAGGCCACCAATATGTCCTCTTCAAAGTTCTATACATTTTGGTACTACCTTGATGCATAACATATGCTGAACTGTGGGCTTCTTCCAAAATGGCATCCTTGAGTTCCTGGATGTTTGGAACACATACTCTATCTTGTTTCATAATAGCACCATCAGGTTTTATTTCAAATTCTGTCCCATGATCTTGCTTGGACTTTTTAAAAAACTTTTGCAAATTAAGATCTTCCGACTGTCTTCAAACAATTTCAGTCATTAATGAAGATCGAACTTGAAATTGAGCAAATAAGCTTCTTGATTTTTTTTGCAGTTAAAATCGCTCTAGAACTCTTTAACTCATTTAGCAAGGCTGCTCTAACACCACATAAAGAGTTCTTAAGAAGTCTTGACTTCCTACTGAAGGCATCTGCTACCACATTAGCCTTTCTTGGATGGTACTCTATAGAACAATCATAGTCTTTAATCAATTTCAGCCATCTTCTTTGCCTCATATTCATTTCTTTTTTTTTTTTATCAAAGATGTACCTCAAACTCTTATGGTCTGTAAAAATATCACATTTTTCTCCAAACAAGTAATGTCCCCAGATTTTCAACGCTAACACCACTGCTGCTAATTCTAAGTCATTTGTAGATAATTGCACTCATGCTTCTTCAATTGTCTTGAAGCATAGGCAATTACCTTACCTTCCTATTCATAAGATCCATGAAGACCGCTGGTGCGTTCGTCAAACCGAATGGCATCACTCAAAACTCATAACGTCCAGTCCTGAATGTTGTCTTCGTAATATCAGCTTCCTTGACTTTCAACTGATGATATCTGAATCTTAAATCAATTTTATAAAATATTGACGTTCCTCTTAACTAGTCAAACAGATCATCGATACGAGGTAAAGAATACTTATTGCATATCGTGACCTTGTTCAGCTGTCTGTAATCTATGCACAACCGAAGTGTGCCATCTTTCTTTTTTACAAACAATATTGGGGCATCTCAAAGTGATACACTAGGTCTGATGCATCCCTTGTCCACTAACTCTTGTAACTGAATCTCTAATTCCTCTAGTTTGCTCAGAGCCATACTATAAGGTGTTTGGGAAATAGGACTTGTTTCGGGTGATAAATCAATATCAAACTAGATTTCTCTATCAGGTGGTAATCCTGATGAATCATCATAAAAAACTTCTAAAAGTTCTTTCACTATAGGAACATTTTCAGGTTTTAGCTTTTCTGTCTGTGTTTCTACTATATGTGCAAGATATGTCGTACAACATTTCCTTAACATATTCGCAGCCTTGAACGCTGAAATTAAACATGTAGGAATAATTTTTCTTTCTCCTCTAAATACTACTTCTGTTGATCCTCGTTTTCGAAAAGCACTTCATTTCTATGGCAGTCCATGGTAGCATGATATGTAAACAGAAAATCCATGCCAAGAATCTCATCCAACTCTTGCAATTTAAGAGGTATCAAGTCCACAGATGTCCTAATACCTTCCAATAAAATTTTGGAATCTCGTAATACTTTACTAACCAGTAAGGCAACACCGACAGAAGTACAGATAATTAAATCATCCGACAAAGGTTCTAACATTCTATTTAGCTTACACACAAACATGCTAGAGATAAATGAATGTGTAGCTCCAGGATCTAATCAAACATATGCATGTATATTACAAACAAGTAATGTATCGATAATGACGTTGGGTGCATCCTCAGCCTCTTGTTGTATCATAGCGAACACCTTGCCTTGCTGTCGAGGTCGTTCTGCAACCTCTTACTGCTTAACATCACTAGAATCTTCACCCCCAGCCACTGAAACCCTCGGCTGATTTACTGTTTGTGACTGAACATGTTGTCCCTCTTAGAATCTAGATCTCAACTGCGGGCAGTCTCTCCTGAAATGATCGGGTTGTTTACAATGGTAACAAACGTTTGCTCTTGCTAAACACGATCCTCTATGAATTCTATCACAACTATTGCACGCATTTCTTCTCGTTGTACTGGATATTGATTCTTGCCCTGATCGTGGTACTGTAGTCGATCCAGTTGGTAGACTCGAGATCTTCTGACTCTACCTTGAATAAGCACACCTACATTATCCCTTCGATACAACTGACCAGAGAAGCTAGATTTAAAATTCTTTCTTCCTGATACTTCAGGAGTGAAACGTCTCTAGTCCCGTCCTCGAAATCCTCTAGTCATAGAAACAGTCCGACTAGGCTCTACTTCTAGCTTTTCCTCCTCTAAACTCTACTCAACTCTCAAGACTGTCTTGATTAACTAAGAGAAATCCATCCATTTAGCTATCGTTGTAACTGGTGTACGGATCTCCTTCCGTAAACCTTTCTAAAATCTTTTGCATTTATCGCTCTCAGAGGCTATATTGTAAGCATACCTAGATAGCTCAGTATACTTCATCTCATACTCGACCACTGATAAATAATCTTGTACCAGTTTTAGGAATTCATCTTTTTTGCTTCACAATAAGTACTAGGACAGTACTTATCCTCAAAAATCTTTTTGAAAGTCTCCCAGTCTAATGTACGGGCATCCCCTCGATGGGACTCTATCAAATTCCACCAACCTTCTGCTTCCTTTTGAAGTAGAAATGTAGCTAACTTGACTTTTCTCTCTTTAGGACAATCCATTACATTGAAGCACTTTTCTAACAAACTAAGTCATGTTTCTGCATCAGCTGGATCTATAGATTCTCTGAGTACTGTGGCTCTTAAAGCTTTGAGCTGTTCAATTCCATACTTCTTCTCTGAATCACTGGGTACTGATTCAGTTGATTCCACAAATCGTTGAGCAAATATTGAAAACATTTTATCTTCCATATCAGACTGAAATTGTGGGGTACTAGATTCCCCTTCAGACTGAGCCTGGGTAGAATCTCGTGACCCTTCTTTTTTCTGCGTACGCTGTCTGCTACTTTGACCAGGAGGCATGGGTCTTATAACATATCAACTTATTAGATATGCTATAAACACCTCTTAAACTAAATGCATGACCTTTATCTTAGCTTTTCTTTTCTTTTTTTTTTCTAGACTCTTTTAAGACTTCCCAAAACTCTTGCTCTAATACCAATTGATACACCCTCCCCTAGACATTACTCTCTATATCTAATGGATGGTGTGAAGTTAGTAGACACCGCATCTATCTTAGCGACATTTACTGACAATTTACTTACTTAGATGAATAAAATTCAAATATAAATAATAATTAAAGAAAAACATATATAATGATATTGAAATAAAAACATTTGTTTATTACTATTGTCTTGAGACATTGAACTCGAAACATTATTTACATCGTATTAAACACCCCTAGTTAATAATTTACCTTTCATTTTGATCTAATTACAGACAAAATGCATGTTCAAAGGTTTCGACATACAACAAAATTACAAAACTAGACAGCAGACTAGCAGTAGTAGGTCAGTTTCTGGGATCACTATCTCTACCTGAAATTAGCAAATATTTTGAAAAACGTAAGTTAAAGCTTAGTGAGTGACTGAATTTAATTAAGCATGCTATAAAATAATTACTAACTTGACTTTTCTTTTCTCATTATCTTTATCTATCTACATTGTAGTAGGGCACGTCCGATACTCCCAACATCTTTGTCGTAGTGGGGCATGCCTGATACTCCCGACAATATCGTTGTTGTGGAGTAAACTCCACACCAACAACGAATTACCCTTGTTTGCACACATATAACACTAGATTCGAGCTCAAAATATCTTAATCATGGTTATAAATAGATTCTCATAAATCCTAGAAATTCTTAATTTCATTAAACTTTTCCCCAAACTTATGTTTACTTGAATATACATTCAAGATTAGATATGGGGATAATCAAAGAGAATAATAATAATCATGCTTAAAATAAAAGTCTAGAATTTACTATGACTCACAAGTACTACTTGAATTCCTTGGTTTATAAATTTCCGCTATCGTTAATTGTCCTGAAAATACACCATGTTCCATGGGTTATTTTATATCTAAAAATTTGATTTCAAGTATAACAATTTTCCTTTGGTTCTAAGCATCTTAAATTGTCCTTGGTTGAATTAAAATTCTAAAATTTTATTCTCATTATAAGTTTAGGAAGCAATTTGTCTTTTACTTTTAATGATTTTCAATAATGACAGACAAATTATGACGGACATATAATAACGGCGGATTTCATTTTCAACCTTCAAATTTTCCTAATTGTTTTCCTAGTTTCCGCTTAATTTTTCGACGAGACTTCGACAAGCAAATTATCACCTTTTCAGTTAAAATTTCCCAAAATAATCATTACACACATTTTACCCATAAACAGAATAAACTTGTTTCAAATTTTGGTTGCCCAAAACTGTCTAAAATTCCTTTAATTGATACTTAATTTCACAATACTCTGTTTTTTCGACGAGCTTAAAAATCAACATTCAGAATTAAAATTCCTCAATTCCAACCAAAATAAATTAATCAAACCTCAAAGGAACTTTTAAATTAACCTACCTCTGAATTTAGAGCTTCAATTCAATTTCTATCACCTTATATTACCATAAATCCGAGGGTCTTTTGCTCTTCTTCGTTCAACCTCAACATTTGTAAAATTACCTTTGTTTACTCGTTTTTCCAACCTAATTCTCAAATTAAACAACTCTCAAGATAACCTCTCCTTGTGAGAGGTAAACGAATGGGGTTGGGGAATTGGGCTAAGGCCCTTAAATTAAGTCAATTTTTATTTGAGTTGGGGAATTGGGCTAAGGCCCTTAATTATGTGGGCTCTTAAAAATTAAAGAAAAAAAAAACAAGGGTCGACTAGATAAATATCAAAATTTATGGTTTACTTTTGATAAATAGCAAGAGATAATTTAAATTGTAAAAATAGAAAAATAAATTAAATATTATTAATTATAAATTAACGACGGACCAAAATACCCTTAACTAATTCAAATTCAAATCCTAACTAAGATTTTCTTACTATTAATTTATTGCAAAAATACTTATTTTAAAATCACAACAATTTTGATGGATACAACTCGTAACAAACTAAAAGATTTTATTTTCAAAATATGAATAAATTTAAACTTAAAATCAGAAGCAAAAGTAAAATTTTTTAATTATTAGAAACGTTGAATCTGAAAAAAATATTTGTATATGGAAGAAACTTTGTTTGAAATAAACTAACAAAATTAAAAAAATAATCATAAAAGAAAAAATGAATTACAATGCAATTCAATAACCTAACAAAATAAAAAATAATCATAAAAGAAACAAAAGTGTAATTCAAATAAATAACAGAAGAAAGTATAAGATGAGTTGACATAAAAAAATGAATTAAATCGACATAAACGTTGAATTAAATGAATTACTATGTAATTCATTTTAGCAAGAATAGAAAAAAAACTCACCTAACTATAGTATTGGCAAGATGACAATCGAATAATATACCTCATGATCAACTTTCTTGTCAATGGAGACAAGCGAAAGTGAAATCGTATGAAGATTTGGAAAATTTAAGATGGAATTTTGAAGGATAATTTGGGAGAATGTAGGTTTGTGGGGTTTGGATGAAGAGGAAGGTGAAGGTGAGAGTGACAATGTTGAAAGATGCACTGGGGAGTTGAACCTGACTAAGTAATTTCAACTTCGTTTCTCCAAATGCATTAAAGAAGCCACTTCAAAAAAATCACGAACATTGGACCTTTTTATACACACGCCACTCCCAATGAACAAGACATATATAACTATCACTCAACAAAATTTTCTCAAGTGTTCCCTCTTATTTTCTTCCCATATACGAGACCCGACTCACTTTAACCTCACTGAGTCGTTAGAAAATCAATACACGTTCAACAAACACACAAGACCATGAAATATTCAAAGAATGATAAAAATCAAAATGATAATCACCTGGACCAGAACTAAAACCTTTGTCGTAGGAATCATATCTGCCGCCATTCTCAACCCTCGGACGTTTGACATCAGCTCCAACGTCAGTTCCAACATCGACCCCAACACCACCGCTGGAGATAATCAAACGAGAGGCAATCTCCTGAGCACGCTGCTTAGCGGGCTGGATCTCATCCATAGGCGGAGGGACGTTGTTGTATGAGGGAGCGGAAATGGAAGAAGGAACGTGATGGGGCCGAAAAAACCAGTTGGACAGCGAGAGACAATGGGTGGAGGTTGGTCATTGTACTTGTATTTGTTGGAAAGAGTATCAGTAGCAGATGAATACTAGGCTTCGTCAGCCATTGTTTAGAGTTTGAGAGAGAAACCCCTAAAAGAAGAGAAATTGGAGGACGACAAGAAAGAAGATTGGTATTGCGTGGAGAAAAGGAAGGGACTGTGGCATGGGGGAGGTGAAGTGACGCGGGGAAGGGGAAAGGATGCGGCATGGGGAAGGAGAAGAAGGAGTTGAAAAATAATTTATTTTTACGTAAAACTAGAAGATAATATACTATTTTAAATGTATAATATTTAATTTTTTAATTAGTATAAGATTTAATTGTTTTATATAAATTTGTAAAAGATATAGGGAGAAATTGTATTTTTAAAAATAAAATATTAGAGATTTAATAATATAGTTACAATCTATCTATATTCTCTCCAGTATTTTAGATTTATCCTTTAATTCCAATAAGGGCAAATCTGGAATATTAAACATACCATGCACGTCATCATCAACGAATTTGCTATTCTTCTTATTTTTAAAATTTTTTGCCATTTTTCTAATCGTTCCTCTTAAATTTTGCCATATCTCTTCTCAAAAAACAATACTATTACCCCTTTTTCCTTCTTTTTCCTTTCGTTTCTTTTCTTCTTTTTTTTTTTTTAATCTATCTATTAGCAATCAAAATTAAATAATATTTATACATTTATCTTTACACATTTCTCTTTTGTATTTTTATTAATAAAATTCAAATATGTCTTATAAAAAATTATCCAATCATTTAAAATTCGAGTTGTTGGTTTCATTTCTTATACTTAAATTTCTTGTCAACAGTATAATTAAATATTGAGGTAAAATAAAAGAAGAAAGGACTTACACTCTAGCTCTGATATCCTTAAGGATAATCCCTTTTGGAGGTAAGTGTGGGGTATTGAGGTGCCTCTGAGGGTGAAGTTGATGATGTAGAATACTATATAAAACTCCTTTCCTACTCTTGGTAACATTATCAAAAGAGGAATTTCCACCCTATGTTTGTATTGCAGGAACTATGTTGTGAGTGCTAGACATGTCATCTAGAAGTGCAAGTCTGCTAAACGCATTTGGTTTTCTTTTTTCCCTTCCTTATTTGGTTTTCTTGCTTGTTTTAGGAGTTATGGGTTGGTGATCTGGAGTGATGAGCATGCTTAAGGGTTCTGATTGGGACTTCGTGATCATTCTGAAGGAATAAGAGCTCTTTGCAGCGGAAGATTTTCATGACTAATCTCAAATTAATTTGAAAATTTTAAAATACCAATCCATTAGAAAAAAAAAATTAAAAGAAACATTTTACTAAATAAAATTAAATAGGCTAATCATGCTTTTCAAATTCACCCTCGTTGTTGACTCTGAATTCTACAAAACTCCAAAGTTGTAGCCACCACACTTGGATCATTTCTTATTCTCTGAGTAATGGAGGCTTAAGAATTGTGAGAACCTTTTTGGATTTCGGGAATACAAATTGAAAGAGCAAAAGACTTTTCTTTTTCTTTCTCTACAGACTTTCTGCAACTGAGACTCACAGAACCGTTATGCTCTTCCTTGGGATGTTAGAGAAAGTTTGGAAAAACGTGAGAGCATTCCACGTTTCCCAAAAAACGGGAGTTATTTAATTTAACTTTAATTAAATTAAAATAATTAATTAATTAAAAATCAATTTAATTTAATCAATATTTCATTTAAATCATATTTAAATGAATATCTCTCACATAACCTATAGTTTTAATTTAATTAAATCTAATTAAATTAAATCTAATTAAACTAAACTATTAATTAATTCTTCAATTAATTAATTTCTAAATTAAATATCTTATATTTAATTTAATCCATTTTTGAATCACATTAAAATATTAAATCCTCTCATAATCTATAGTATTAATGTGTATCATATATGAATTAAGTTTAATCTATTGTTTTAATATGAATTTAATTCACATTAAATCAATATTTGAACTCATTCAAATATTTTATTATCTCATTAATTAATTTTGAATCACATCCAAAATAAAATTTATATTATAATGTATCACCATACATTATATTGATTCTCTAAGTTAATATGAACATTTCAAATTATATCCAAGATATATTAATCTCATTACCCTTTACGCACTAGAAAGAAGATCTCATAGACCTACAGATCAGAAGCTACAACGATATGAGATTATTAGCTAAACTCATTAACCACATTAATCAATATTTGTTAACTGTGTGTACACTTCACTAAAGACTCACAACTGAACTCTTCTCATTGTAGATATATTTCTGTGTCCACGGATGTAGATCAATAATTGCAAGTTAGTCCTTCACAAGTGTTCGTAACTCCAGCTGGGTCAAATTAGCGTTTTATCCCTAGGTTATTTCTTAGTCTTTAAATACCAGTGTTCTAATGAACAAACTGCTTATGGTCCAACTAATAAGCAAAAATCCCACTTGTACCAAATAGAGGGTAGGACCATTTGTTCAAGTCTCGAAGACATCTATTAAGGGAACACTCATCTACATACCCTAAAGTCAGAAAAAAGTGAATTCTATATTGTGTTATTAAAGTTTCCAGCTTTCCACTTGGTTTTGTCCCCAAAATGGTAGGCTTATTGAGTTGAAAATCTGACCACTCTCACCCATACAAATCAAAGGACAATCCCTCGTGAACAAAAGTTCATAATACACTCAGGATTAAGACTAAGTTGCCTAGACCATCCTATTTGAAATAGAAATCTAACTAGTCAACGGGGTTACATCTAGTGGTTACTATTTCGTGATTCATTCTAATGCAAACTCGTTGCGTAGGATACCCCACACGTGTGTTACCAACACAAACACGTTGGATCATTGTGTTTGTATCAAATGGAAAGTGAGTCGTATCCATAATGTTACCAGGATAAGGTATCCAACCTTATTCTTATACTATAGACCCTTTAAGTTGTATCTCGAACACTGATCCCTGTATATTTTCACATACATTTCAAGACTCATAAAACAACTTAGGATGTTAGTTTATTGGATTTGAGTTATTTAGACAAAAATAATTAATAATATTTTATTAAAATTGAAATAATAACTCTTTATTAATAACGGTCAATAAATTACACTTACTATCTATGAGTTTTAGGACATAAAACCCAATACATCCTTCTGTGAGATGTGTGGAATTATAGGAATCTGATCAATTCTAGCAGTCAAGCCCCAGTTCACCATGTCTTGTTGGATAGGTGCTCATTCCACGTTGATGAGATTGTTGGAGGCGATTGCTTTGGATCCCCCTTGCTCAGGAGGGAGGCCCTGAGGGATTTTGTGCGTTAGTCCCCCCTCCACCCAAGCATGAGCTCTTGAAGCTAAATATTGATACTTCGTAGAATGACTTGGTGGACATAGGTGGTGTCAATTGGGTTGTTCATGACTTCTCCGGTTCTCTTATTTTTGCTAGTTGAAAGAGTGTGATGTAAATGGCCTATCAAGATCCTCGAAGTGGTGGTTGTGCTTAGAGGTTTGGAAGCTTTTCTTGTCAGGTTTGTTGGTGGTTTCCTTTCCACCCCCTCTGATCATTGTGGAGTCTGATTGTGTTGATCTTATTTATGTTATTAATCTCAAGGGTCAAGATTTGTCTGAGTTGTTTGGTTTCATTTTTTATATTTGAGATTTGGTCATCCCGACCCTTGTTTTGTCTTTGGTTGGTGTTCGCGATATACGAATGGTTTGGCCCATCGGTTCGCTTGTGTTACTGTGTCTCATGGTAGTTTGGAGGGGGTTGTTTTCTCTTTAATTCTTTCTCTAGCTCTAATGTTGTGGCTGTGGTGTTGGATTTTATGTCCTAAAACTCATAGATAGTAAATGTAATCCAATTGATCGTTATTAATAAACAGTTATTATTCCAATTTCAACAAAGAGTTATTGATGATTATTTTGTTTTATGAACCCAAATCCAATAAACTAACATCCTAAATTGAATTATGAGTCTTGAACTAGATGTGAAGACATACATGGATCAATGTTCGAGATACAACTTAAAGGGTCTATAGTATATGATAAGTCTGAGTACCTTATCTTGGTAACACTATGGATACGGTCTACTATGTATTTGATACAAACACAATGATCCAACGTGTTCATGTAGGTGACTCATGAGTGAAGGTATCCTATGCAATGAGTTTGTATAAGACTGGATCACGAAATAGTAACCACTAGATGTAACTCTGTTAACTAGTTAGGTTTCTATTTCAATAGGATGACCTAAGCAATTTAGTCTTAATCCTAAGTGTATTATGAACTCTTGTTCACGAGAGATTGTCCTTTGATTTGTACGGGTGAGAGTGGCCATATTGTCGACTCAATAAGCCTACCATTTTGAGGACAAGATCGAGTGGGAATCTTAAAACACAATCACTCTTTTCGGACTTTAGGGTAAGTAGATGAGTGTTTCCTTAAATTGTGTCTCTGAGACTTGAACAAGAGGCCCTAGCCTCTTTATGACACGAGAGAAATTTTTGTTTATTGGTTGGACCATAAACAAGTTGTTCATTAGAAAAACACTGGTATTTAAGGACTAAGAAGTAACCTAGGGGTAAAACAATAATTTGACCCAACTGGTGTTACATACACTTGTGAAGGACTAACTTGTTGTTATTGGTCTATATCCATGTACAGAGAAATATATCTACAGTGAGAAGAGTTCAGCTGTGAGTTTTTAGCGGAGTGTACAAACAGTTAACGAATATTGATTAATGTGGTTGACGAGTTTAGCCAATTAATCTCATATCGTTGTATCTTCTGATCTGTAGGTTCATAAGGTCCCCTTCCTAGCTCGTAAAAGGTAATGATGTTAATATATCTTCGATATAATTTGAAATGTTCAAATTGACTTAGAGAATTAATATAATGTATGTTGATACATTATAATCTAAAGTTTATATTTTGATTAAACTTTATAACATAAATTTAGATGTGAGTCAAAATTAGGTTATGAAAGATTAAAATATTTAAATAAGTTCAAGTATTATTTTAATATGATTTAGATTCATATTAAAACTATAAATTAAATGTGTATATGATACACATTAAACTATAGATTATGAGAGAATATTATATTTGATTCAAATAAGTATTAAATTAAATATAAGATATTTAATTTAGTAATTAATTAATTAAAGAATTAATTAATAGTTTACTTTAATTAAATTAAACTAAAAACTATAGATAATGAGAAAAATATTATATTTGAATATGATTCAAATAAGAATTCAATTAAAATATGAGATATTTAATTCAGTAATTAATTAATTGCAGAATTAATTAATAGTTTAGCTTAATTAAATTTGATTTAATTAAATTTAAAACTAAAGGTTATGAGATATTCATGAAATATTAATTAAATATGATTTAATTAATTATCAATTTAATTTTTATTTTATTGAAATTAAATAACTATGGAAAATGAGATTCAGATCTCTCTAAAAATTTCTAATTTTAGAAAATGAGGTTATAAATAGTTCTCTTCAGTGTTTCGAAAAAATAAGAAAAAGAAAAAAGAGGAGATTTGAATAAAAAAAAATTCTTTTTTTTCTCTCAAACAATTTTACTAAAAATTTTTCAAGTTCCAAAAAGGTTCCCACAAATCAAACCTCAGCTAGAGGATAGAAAATGTTCCAAGTGGTGGTGGCCTCCCATTTGGTGATTTGTAAATTCATAGTCGACAACGAAAGTAAGTTTTCAATTTCTTCTCTGTAATTAATTTTATATTAGAAAAACATGCTTAGTCTTTAATATTATTTTTATAGAAATTGTTTCTGCATTATAATTTTGCCAATGTATTTGGTATTTTTAATTTTTTTAATTAAATTTGATTAATGGTTCTGTTAAATCTTCCACTGCGTAAAGGCTCTCATCCCTTCATGGGGTTCCTCTTATAATCCCAAATTTGTTTTCCATTGTTGTTGATGATGTCTGTAGTTCTGGTAGCTCTTTAATAAATGGTCTTCTAAAGAAAAAAAGCATTATTATTAACCAAGAACTTAGTCGGCCAATTTTTCATGAATGTTTTTAAATTGATATTTATCTAATTTAATTAAATAATACATATAAAATTTGTAATTTAAAAATATAAAACTTTCTATATATATATATATATATATATATATAATTATAATTATACTCACCTAAAAAGATTACTAATAATTTGTAACGCCTCGGATTTTTTACCTTAACCCGAGGTCGTTACTTAAACAAAAACTCAAATTCTTTTCAAATTAAAGCGGAAGCGTTTGTCAACAATAACAACAACAATTGTAATTACTGGGTAACACTTCGGATTTTTTACCTTAACCCGAGGTTCTTCCTGTCCGTCGCCGGTTTCCTCATACTACCTGAAAAATAAACATGAAAAGGGTGAGTATGAAAATATCCAGTAAGGAACCCACTATTGGGCCCACTAGGTTAACTGTTAATTTCCTATTAAACTGTACTCTGCAATCTTAGTCCCAAAGGCAGCTAACGTCCCACATACTGAATACATGCCTAATAGATAAAGTTAACAGCTACCATATTCCCAAAACATATCATCTTAGTCCAAAACATTCATAAGCACACTAATGAATTTTAGTTAAGAAATGAGAACCACAAACACCCCACACCTTTATCATGTTTTACTGTTAATCCATAGCAAACCACAAAGACATATCACCACACAACCCCATCGGTTTGTCCATAGCAATCTGTCCTAACAGATCATCACATAGCCATTCAGTTCATCTCAACACAGATAACCCATCACCAATAGCTAACTCGGGAGTTAGCCCATTCGGTTAACTCAATCCATAACCATCATCAGCAGTTAACTAAACCGTTTAGTTAACTCACTATATAATTCAATATCAAGCACTTCATCACCTAACCAAACAGGTCATGTAAGTGTTCCACACCGTTGAGCTTGACATACGAATTAGGCATTGATACTTAATAAACCGCTTAACACATAAACCATAAACAATCAGTTTATCATAAATATACCGTTGGGTCCACTAGGTGACCGTTAACTCTCCCTAATATCTTGTACTTTATGACACACAGTCGGTTGGTTGAGTACAGACAAATATGTCAGAACAGATCGCTACACAGGCCTGTTAACCGACCCTGTCAAAACAAATCGCCACATAGGCTTGCCCTCAGAATGGAACGTCGGAACAATTCGTCACACAAGCTTGTTAACCGACCTTCAGGAACAAATTTTTCACACAGGCTTGGGCCTTGTCAGAGCAAGTCGCCATACCGACTTGCTAGCTGACTCATCGTTCTAGAACGGATACGTCGGAACACCCGTAGGCTTATTATCCGACCTTCAGTAACAAATTCGCCACACAGGCTTGTAACTGGCCTTGTCAGAGCAAGTCGCCATACCGGCTTGCTAGCTGACTCATCGTTCTAGAACAGATACGTCAGAACACCTGTAGGCTTATTATCTGACCTTCAGTAACAAATTTGCCACACAGGCTTGTAACTGGCCTTGTTAGAGCAAGTCGCCATACCGACTTGCTAACTGACTCATCGTTCTCCCACCAAATACAAAATTCATTAGGTAAAGTTAACAGAAACCGTAATCAAATCAATCAAGTCCAAAACATTGTGATCATAATAACCAAATAATTCATGCAGCAGATAACACAGTCGGTAGAGTGACAGGTCATGCATAATCCATACAAAAAAAATATTCGAGTCCCGAAGTTAAAATCACGAAGCAGGCACACTAACCATCTTCCACACCTTATTTTCCAAAGGCGTGGATTCAGTAGAAGTATTCCTTACACATCATATTTTAATTAATAATTCCCCATAAAAATTATTAATTAAAATAACTCAAATTCGTTACCTAATCAGTCGATTCATTTATCACATAATCCCACGATTCCGATGTCACATAAATAATTTCATAAATATCCTTATCACTTAACGAGGAACCAGTAGTAAGTCCCTTACCTCAAAGTGTCGTTAATACCTTGGCTTGAGTTTCTCCCTCAAAATGATCCTATACATAAAATATTTAATTAATAATTTTTCCATAAAATTATTAATTAATTTTAACTTTAATCCCTCGATAAAATACTTTAAACTTACCAATTGGTTGCCGAGAGAAAATTCTATGAATTAGTTCCTCATGAATGCTCCAAATTGATCCTATACATAACAATTTTATTAACAATTTTTCCAAAAATTGTTAATCAAATTTACCCTTCCAAGTAGTTTTTTAATCTTACCGATTCGTTGTCGACTCTCCAATTAATTCGTAGGTGAAATCCTACGAATTAATTCTAGCCATAGCTCCAAAAGAACCTTCAATTAACCAAGAATAATTCCCAAATTAATTCTCAATTAACTTTATTGGGTATCAAAAAATCCAAAATAAAATACTCAATACTTTACCCATATAACTAACGGCGACGACCTTGAGCGACAATAGAAAAATCAAATCCGGAAGATTAAAAGACATCGATGAACGAAGAAGCGCGGCGGTGAAGGCTCAAGAAGAAGATTGTAAATCTTTTAAACTTTCACGCTTTCTAAATTAAACCTAACTTATTTATAAAGAAAATAATAATATCTATTATTATTATTTCCTTTTCCTTTTTCTTTTTCAAATACAAATAAATCTTTTTCTTTTCCTATTCCAAATCAATAAAATCTTTCTCTCTCCTCTCTCAATTATCTTTTAATCAAAATAATTAAATATATATACTCATATATATATATATATATATATATATATAACTTATTAACCAAAATAATTAACATTCCAAAACAAATTAGATCTCAAAATAAATCCAACTTATTCTTTTAAGATAATTAACCTAAAATTATCTCAAAATTTTGGGATGTTACATAATTATTTTTTCTCAATCAATTAATAAATAAAAACTACAATAAAATCCATGTCTATAATAAAACTTCACTTAAATTTACATAGAAAGTTAAAAGTTAGACTTATAAATTTAAGAGAGAAAAATATTCATATTATAGGATCTTTAAAATACATAGTTAATAAATGTATATGAATATTGGAAAATTGTCAGAAATCACACGATAAAGTTTTCATTTTACAAAACTAGCACCTTTTTGAAAATACGCTACATGAGTATTTTCCGCTACATCTTGCTTGTGATCGACCACAAAGATTTACTAAAAAAATTAACTTTTCCAACTTTTTTCTATTTCATCGATAGTTTTTTTAGATTTTCTCTGTTAGGTTTTATGTTATAAAACTCGTTATTTGTGATCTATTATTCAATAAAGTTGTTATTGAAGTGTTGTTCAATAAATTGAATGAGAGATTTGCTTTGTTATAAACTCAGAACCCAATACACTAAAGTTCCTTGATTATAGAATGATTAGTTGAACTTTATGTAGTGACATAAATGTGGATAAAGTTCAAGTAGATAGTCTGAACGATCTATAAAATAAGAATATGGTTGGACGCCTTGTTTTGGGGACACTATGGATGCAACACATTTTGTATTTAGTACAAGTGATGTGATCCTAAATTGCTCATATAGAGACATGCGAATGACAGCATATCCTATATAAAAAAGTTTTCATAAGACCATGAAATAGTCATTTTTACATTATAACATCATTTACTGTTTATAACTAACTATTTCGACTTTGATGACTTAGGTAACTTGACCTTAATCCTAAGCTAACAATGAACTCCTGTTTATTCAGGATTTTTCTTAGATCTACATAGGTGAGGACAACTCAATAGTTGAGGACCTTAATCCTAAGCTAACTATCAGCTCGATAACTGATAGACAAACAGTCGTGACACTTGAAGACTCTATGTTTATCTGTGTCTATCAATAAATAGTACACATGTTCACTAGAACTTTAAAAAAGGTTAACAAATGGGCCACCAAATTTAAAAATAGGGCTAGTTGCATAAATGACATTTAAGCAAAAAATAATAGAATATATAGCACATGAATAAATAATTGCATATATAGCATAAAAATTGGTAAAGACTAAAAAGCTCTCGCACGACTACAGTTTCACACGCTTTTTCTTCATTTTCTCACGTTGAAAGCTATCACTAATAGCAGCTAAAGTGATAGCCATTAAGGGTAAGGATCAGTCGATTAGAGTTGATTTTTTTTTTACCAAACCGCCACCGATCCGATTATGGTCGGTTTAATAAATGTTCAAACCCACCGTCGAGGAGTAAAAATCGACTGTTCATGATCAGTCTTGTTAGCTTTTTAAAAATATTTTTCATGAGTTTAACTCAATTGATACCTATATGTACCTAAGCTCAAGAGGTCTCGAGTTCAAATCCTCACCCTATCTTTACTTAAAAAAACCTTTCCAAAATATATATATATATATAACTGCCACCGATTCGATTATGGTCGGTTTAATAAATGTTCAAACCCACCGTCAAAGAGTAAAAATCGACTATTCATGATCTGTTTAGCTTTTTAAAAATATTGTCCATCACGAGTTTAGCTCAATTGACACCTATATGTACCTAAGTTCAAGAGGTCTTGAGTTCAAATCTTTACCCTGTCTTCACTTAAAAAAACCTTTCCAAAATATATTCTTGAAATTTTTCGTTTTTCGGTTTATCATGCTTACCCCTACCCCTAAAAGCCACAGATATTGTAACATCCCAAATATATTTTTAAGGTAAATTGAAATTTTATATTATTATTTATCTTATTAATTTTGGTAAAGTTATATTTTTGGGTTATTTTTGGAAAGAATAAAATAATAAAGGTTATAATAATATTGATTACATTATTATCTTTAATTATTTAATGCACATTGGGAAACGTGCACTTCATCTCCTTCCCCAATCTTCCTTCTCTTGCAAAGAAACCCTAGATCTACAAACCCTAGCCGCCACGATCCTTCTCCTCCATAACAGCCACCGCCGCTGCCCTCCCACAGCCGTCGCCGTCGTCGCCCTCCCACAGTCGCTCCACACACGCGCCCAGCTGAACCCCTCACGCCAAACAGCCGCCGCGCCCAGCCGAACCCCTCACGTCAAACACCCGCCGCGCCCAGCCGAACCCTCATTGTCAAGCCGCTCGTCCTCGCCCAGCTCCTCCACGCGCAGCCGACGCTGCACTCGCGACCTCGAAGCCACGCCGCTGCCGCATCTCTCCCCTGATCCACGCTCTAGATCTGGCTGTAGTCCGAGCCGAACTCCAAGCCGTCAGCCGCACCTCCCTTCGATCTTCATCCGCGCGCCAATCTCCATACCCGAGCC
>JBBPDJ010027705.1:0-19170 GCA_037974625.1 Cucumis cinereus | reverse complement strand
CCCCCCCTCCCCCCCCCCCCCCCCCCCCCCCCCCCCCCCCCCCCCTCCCCCCCCCCCCCCCCCCCCCCCCCCCCCCCAAAAAACTCCACCAAAAGTGCATTTTGCCAACCCATTACCCTTATTTTTTTCTTATGATTGTTTGTTGAATATCCATAAATCATGGATGCACGACAATACATTATCCAAAGATTATGTGTTAGGTGTGGAAAACTTTATCAAAGTTGGATTTTCCAATACAAATAGTTGCTATATTCGTTGTCGTTGTTCGAAATGTGAGAATTGTGAAAATCATAGTAGAAAGACTGTTCGAGATAATTTGTATGTCAATTGTATTGATGAAAGTTATAAAATTTTGTTTTCGAATGGGGAAGAACTTCCTAACTCATCGTCCTATGTAGAATCTTTTAAGTTTGACACACATACATATGAAGAGAATGATGTTGGAAGTCTAAAATAAATGATCAAAGTTGCTCACGGGGAGTATTTAAAAGATCCCAATTGATTTGAGAAGTTACTTAATGATGCTGATAAACCATTATACGAAGGATGCAAAAATACACCAAGTTGTCTACATTAGTCAAATTGTATAATTTAAAAGTTAGGTATGGATGGAGCGGTACAAGTTTTTCATAACTACTCAAAACTTTCAAGAAAATTCTGCCTACTACCAATGAGCTCCTATGTAACGCCCTGGATTTTCAACCTTGACCCGAGGTCGTTACTTAACTAAAAACATTAAAATCAGTTTTAAAAAACGAAAATAAAACGAAACAAATACTTTTATTTAATCAAAATAAACATTAAAAGGTTATCAAATCGATTAATCAACCAAAATAATGAAAAAGAAAAGTACCTAAACGAGATCCCTAAAATAGCTTTCTAAACCAAAATAATTACGATAAGTAATAATAAACAGTTTAACCGTAAAGAAAAACAATGCCAAAATGTCATAAGCGGAAGCAAAAAGGTCTTTTGGTCGTTCCCGATATGGTCACTGGTTCTACTTGTCCCTCGTCGATCCCTTCTTACCTTTGCCTGAAATAAAACATAGAAAGGATGAGTATAAAATATACCCAGTAAGGAACCCACTACTGATCCCACTAGGTGACCGTTAACTCCCTCTAATGACTTATACTTTACGACACATAGTCGGGTGGTTGAGTATAGACAGACATGTCGGAACAGATCGCCACACAAGCCTGTTAACCGACCTTGTCAAAGCAAATCGCCACACAAGCTTGGCCTCATAACGGATACGTCGGAACAATTCGCCACACAGGCTTGTTAACCGACCTTCAAAAACAAATTCGCCACACAGGCTTGCAACTAGCCTTGTCAGAGCAAATCGCCACACATGTTTGCTAACTAACTCATCGTTCTAGAACTCATAGGTCGGAATAATTCGCCACGCAGGCTTGTTAACTGACCTTCAGAAACAAATTCACCACACAAGCTTGTAACTGGCCTTGTCAGATCAAATCGCCACACAGGCTAGCTAACTGACTCATCGTTCTCCCATCGAGTACAAGATTTATTAGGTAAAGTTAACAGAAACCGTAACCAATAAATCAAGTCCAAAACATTGTGATCATAATAACCAAAGAATTCTCATGCAACAGATAACACCGATAAGTAGTATGACGGGTCATGCATAATCCATACAAAAATATATTTAAAAACCCAAAGTTAACACCACAATGCAGACACACTAACCATATCCAAACCTTATACGCCAAAGACGTGGATTCGGTAGAAGTATTCCTTACCTCAATTCACAACAATTCTCGTAGACAAAATAACCTTTAATAGACCCAAACATACAAGAACTTTAATTAAGACTTTCTTTCCAAAAAGAAATATTAATCCTAACCCTTCAATAGCTACTTCCAAACACACCAAATAAGTCGAAAGCCAAAACGGTCACACAACAAATACCCCCGATCGAAACATTAATCTGAACCTTCAAACAATAAAGAAAAACTGAATTAATCCAAGGAAAGTCTTCAAATAAAACTTCATTGGGTAAACTAAAACCCAAACAGAATTTTTCTAAACCTTACCAAACACACCAACATACAGTAGTGACGACGGTGACAGAAGGCTCAAGAAAATTGTTGTACTCGACTCACTGCTCATGGCTCGACTCACGGCTCGGCTCGGCTTGCTTGCAGATCTGGACATCGCTAGCGACTCGAATTGCAGACTGGCGCGCAAACAGGATGCATGCTTGTGGATTCGGTGCATGCGAGTGGGGATTCGACGCGACGCGCGAGTGGAGGCCTCGGCTCGATGTTGGGCCTTCACAGACTTGTGCAGGCTTCGCGCGGCGTAGGCGTCGTTTGAGCTTCGATTTTGACGTGGACTTTTTGACGTGGTTGAGCGACGACCGACGCGCGGTGGTACATGGCGACGAGATGAGAGGAGGGGCGGCTAGGGTTTCCTTCAATGAGAGGATTCGGGAAGATCGATGGGATGCACGCTTCCCCATGTGCTTTAAATAAAATAATAATAATAATAATATTACTATTACCATTATTATTATTTTTCCTTTTCCTTTTCCTTTTCCAAACTCCCTCACTTTTTGGTTTACCCATAGCAATCTGTCCTAACAGATTATCACATAGCCATTCAGTTCATCTCAACATAGATAACCCATCACCAACTGCTAACTCGGGAGTTAGTCTATTCAGTTAACTCAACCAATTACCATCACCAGCAATTAACTAAATCGTTTAGTTAACTCACCATATAATTCAGTATCAAGCACTTCATCACTTAACCAAACATGTCCTGTAAGCGTTTCACACCGAGCAAAAAAAATCATTAGGTAAAGTTAACAGAAACCGTAACAAATAAATCAAGTCCAAAACATTATGATCACAATAACCAAACAATTCTCATGCAGCAGATAACATCGATAAGTAGTATGACGCATCATGCATAATCAATTCAAAAAAATATTCAAAAACTCAAAGTTAACACCGCAATGCAGG
This sequence comes from Cucumis cinereus, assembly GCA_037974625.1. NCBI lineage: Eukaryota > Viridiplantae > Streptophyta > Magnoliopsida > Cucurbitales > Cucurbitaceae > Cucumis > Cucumis cinereus. The sequence goes on along the minus strand of JBBPDJ010027705.1, from coordinate 16,177 downwards.
CACACTAACCATCTCCACAACTTATACGCCAAAGGCGTGGATTCGGTAGAAGTATTCCTTACCTCAATTCACAGAACTTCTCCTAGACGAAATAGCCTGCAATAGCCCTAAACATACAAGAACTTTAATTAATACTTTCTTTCCAAAAAGAAATATTAATCCAAACCCTTCAATACCTACTTCCAAACTCACCAAATAAGTCGAAAGCCAAAACGGTCACACCACAAATACTTCCGATCGAAACTTTAATCTGAACCTTCAAACAATAGAGAAAAACTGAATTAATCCAAGGAAACTCTTCAAATAAAACTTCATTGGGTAACCTAAAACCAAAACAAAATTCTTCCTAAACCTTACCAAACACACCAACAGACAGTAGTGACACGGTGACAGAAAGTGACAGAAGGCTCAAGAAAACGGCTCGCCTCGGCTCACGGCTCACGGCTCGGCTCGCTTCCATATTTGGCAATCGCATGCGGCTCGGCTTTCAGACTGCGAGTGGGGATTCGGCTCGCGGGTCCAGTGCCTGCGAGTGGAGATTCCGCACGACGCACGGGTGGAGGCCAGCTCGGAAAGTGGGCGATGCGACTTGCGGAGGCACTGGCTTGGCTGCGCGTCGATGATTGCCTAATGATGCAGAGCGGATATGGAAGGTGCAGTGGCTTCCTCGGCTCGGGGTCGGGCTTGCACAGACTTGCGCAAGGCTTCGCGTGGCGCGGACGTCGTTTGAGCTTCGACTTTGACGTGGACTTTCCGACGTGGCTGAGCGATGACCGACACAACGGTGGTACATGGCGGCAATATGAGTGGAAGGGCAGCTAGGGTTTCCTTCAATGAGAGGATTGTGGAAGATGGATGGGACGCACGCTTCCCCATGTGCTTTAAATAAAATTATAATAATAATATTATTACTATTATTATTATTATTATTATTATTATTATTATTATTTCTTTTCCTTTTCCAAATTCCCTCACTTTTCAGTTTGCCCATAGCAATCTTTCCTAACAGATCATCACATAGTCATTCAGTTCATCGCAACATAGATAACCCATCACCAACTGCTAACTCGGGAGTTAGTCTATTTAGTTAACTCAACTTATAACCATCACCTGCAGTTAACTAAACCGTTAACTCACCATATAATTCAGTATCAAGCAATTCATCACCTAACAAAACATGTCATGTAAGCTTTTCACACCGAGAAAAAAAAAATCATTAGGTAAAGTTAACAGAAACCGTAACCAATAAATCAAGTCCAAAACATTGTTATCACAATTACCAAACAATCTCAAGCAGCAGATAACATCGATAAGTAGTATGATGGATCATGCATAATCCATACAAAAATATATTAAAAAACCCAAAGTTAACACCACAATGCAGGCACACTAACGATCTCCACACCTTATACACCAAAGGCGTGGATTCGGTAGAAGTATTCCTTACCTAAATCCAAAGAAATTCTCCTAAACGAAATAGCATCTAGTAGACCCTAAACATACAAGAACTTTAACTAATACTTTCTTTCCAAAAAGAAATATTAATCCTAACCCTTCAATAGCTAATTCCAAACTCACTAAATAAGTCAGAAGCCAAAACGGTCACACCACAAATACCCCCGATCTAAACTTCAATCTGAACCTTCAAACAATAGAGAAAAATTGAATTAATCCAAGGAAACTATTCATATAAAACTTAATTGGGTAACCTAAAACTCAAACAGAATTCTTCCTAAACCTTACCAAACACACCAACAGACAGTAGTGACGACGGTGACAGAAAGTGAGAGAAGGCTAAAGAAAATGGCTCTGCTCATGGCTCGGCTTGGCTCGCTTGCAGATCTGGACGTTGCAACTGGCTTGGTTTGCGAACTGACGCACAAACGGGATGTCGGCTCGGGGATTCGATGCGTGCGAGTGGGGATTCAGCGTCACGCATGGGTGGAGGCCAGCTCGAAAACTGGGCGATTTGGCTAGTCGAGGCGCTGGCTTGGCTGAGCGTCGACGATTGGCTAACGGTGCAGAGCGAATCTAGGAGGCGCAGTCGATGGCTTCCTCAGCTCGGCATCGGGCTTGAACAGACTTGCGCGAGGCTTCGCGCGTCGTGGACATCGTTTAAGCTTTGGCTTTTACGTGGACTTTTTGACGTGGCTGACCGGCGACCGGCGGGATGGTGGTACACGACGGCGAGATGAGAGGGGGATGGCTAGGGTTTCCTTCAATGAGAGGATTGGGGAAGATGGATGAGATGCACGCTTCCCCATGTGCTTTAAATAAAATAATAATAATAATATTATTACTATTATTATTATTATATTTCCTTTTCCTTTTCCTACTTCCATCACTTTCCTCTTGTTCCTACATAGCCTCTTCGACTAAGTTTGCATGTTTTGGTACTATGGTAGCTTTTAACTTTACCTAATGATTTTTTTACTCGGTGGAAGAACGATGAGTCAGTTAATTAGCGTGTGTGGCGATTTGCTCTGATACCAACTGTAACGCCCTGAAATTTTTAACCTTAACCCGATATCGTTACTTATATATGAATTCATAATCTTAAAAAATTTTCCCACTTGTACGGCAAGATGGTGTCTCTCTCGCTGTAGCACCGGCCTCTGTAAACTGCTCTCGATGGTGACAGGTGCGCTCCCAATCTTTGGGCATTATGTTTTGGTTCTCTTTGATTCTAGGTCCTCACATTCTTTTATATCTTCAGTCTTTGTGGAGCATGCATATTTGGAGGTTGAACCTCTTGATTTTGTTTTGTCTGTGACTACTCCATTTGGAGAAATTATGTTATCTAAAGAGAAAGTGAAGTCATGTCAAATAGAGATAGTGAGTCGTGCTAGATGTAACCTTGTAAGTACTTAATATGCGAGATTTCGACGTGTTACTAGGCATGGATTGGTTGGCTGCTAATCATGCTAGTATAGATTTTGCTCGTAAGGAGGTGGTCTTTTACCCTCTTGATTAGGCAAGTTTTAAATTCACAGGTGGAGGAACTGTGGTGTTGCCCAAGGTTATTTCGGCTATGAAAGCCAGTAAGATGTTAAATTAAGGTACTTGGAGTATCTTGGCTAGCGTGGTGGACACCAGGGAAGTCGATGCTTCCTTGTCATCTATGCCTGTTGTGAGGGATTACCCTCATGTGTTTCCTGAAGACCTCCCACGTTTGCCGCCTGAGAGAGATGTGGATTTTGCTATTGAGCTGGAGCCGGGCACCAAGCCTATATCTAAAGCTCCGTACAGGATTGCTCCAACTGAGTTGAAGGAGCTGAAATTGCAGTTGCAGTGGGGGAGGTAACCTCACAGTTGGCACAGTTAACGGTGCAACCGACATTGAGACAAAGGATTATTGAGGCTCAAGGTAGTGACCAGTATCTGAGTTCGAAGCGCCACCTAGCAGAGGCAAGTCAAACTGAGGGTTTTTCTGTTTCCTCTGATGATGGTCTCCTATTTGAGGAACGCTTATATGTTCCAATAGACAATGAAGTTAAAAGGGACTTGTTGTCTGAAGCTTATAACTCTCTTTTTGCTATGCATCCTGGCAGTACCAAGATGTACCAGGACTTGAAACGTTTTTTATTGGTGGCCTAATATGAATAGTGAGGTAGCAGATTTTGTTAGCAAATGTCTGGTGTGTCAGCAGGTGAAAGCACCAAGATAGAAGCCAACGGGTATGTTGCAGCCTCTTGGAGTTTCAGAGTGGAAGTGGGAGAACATATCGATGGATTTCATCACATGGTTGCCTAAGACCCCGAAGGGCCATACTGTAATTCAGGTTATTTTGGATAGACTCACCAAGTCAGCACACTTTATTCCAGGTAAGTCTACGTACTCAGCAAATAAGTGGGCTTAGTTGTATTTGAAGGAGGTGGTAAGGTTGCACGAAGTTCCTGTGTCGATTGTTTCAGACAGGGATGCCCGTTTCACCTCTAATTTCTAGAAAGGTGTCCAGAATGTCTTGGATACCCGATTGGATTTCAGTACAGCTTTTCACCCACAGACAGATGGTAAAACTAAGCGTTTGGAACCAGACACTGGAGGATATGCTGAGAGCTTGTGCTCTATAGTTTTCTGGGAGCTGGGATTCTTACCTTCGTTTGATGGAGTTCGCTTACAACAACAGTTACCAGGCTACCATTGGCATGGCGCCGTTTGAAGCCTTGTATGGTAAGTGTTGTAGGTCTCCTGTGTACTGGGATGAGGTTGGTGAGCAGAGATTGATTGGTCTTGAATTGGTGCAGTCTACTAATGAAGCTATTCAGCAAATTAGAACCCCCATGAAGACATCTCAAAGTAGACAGAAAAGTTATGCAGATGTGAGACGAAAAGGCTTGGAATTCGAGGAGGGAGATAAGATGTTCTTGAAGGTGGCACCTATGAAGGTTGTTCTAAGATTTGCAAAGATGGGGAAGTTGAGTCCCCGTTTTATTTGGCCTTTTGAGATTCTGGAGAGAATTGGCTCTGTAGCGTACCGGTTAGCGCTACCACCATCCTTCTCTGTCGTTCATGACGTTTTCCATGTTTCGATGTTGAGGAAGTATCTGACTGACCCGTCGCATGTCATTGATTATTAGCCCCTAGAATTCAATGAGAATTTGAGCTACGTGGAGCAACCAGTGAAGATTCTGGCAAGGGAGGTGAAGACGTTGCGCAACAGGAGCATTGCCTTGCTAAAGGTTTTATGACGAAATCAGCAACTGGAAGAAGCCACGTGGGAGTGGGAGGACGACATGAGAGCTCGATACCCAGAGTTGTTCGAGGATTAGAGCTTTCAAGGACGAAAGCTTCTTAAGGAGGAAAGACTGTAACATCCTAAATTTTAAGGTAATTTGTAAATTTTATTTATTAATTATCTTATTCTTGTTGGTAAATTGTAGTTTTGGGATGTTTAATTTGGGTTTAATTTTGGGAATAATTTTAAATGTTGTGGTTTCTTTGTTTGTGGTTGCTGAAAAGAAAAGAGAATTTAATGCGGATAAAGAGAAAGAAATTTAATAAGGAAAAAGGAAAGTGAAAGAATTTGGAAAAGGAAAAGGCAAAAAAAAAAAATAATGATAGTAATAATATTATTATTATTATTTTATTTAAAGTACATGGGGAAGCGTGTGTCCCATCCATCTTCCCCAATCCTCTCATTGAAGGAAACCCGAGTCGCCCCCCTCTCATCTCGTCGCCGTGTACCATTGTCGCACCGATCATCGTTCAACCACGTCGAAAAGTCCACGTCAAAGTCGAAGCTCACACGACGATCGCGTCGCGCGAAGCCTAGTGCAAGTCTGTGTAGGCCCGACGTTGAGCCGAGGAAGCCATCGGCCGCACCTCTCGGATGTGCTTCGTGCCGTTAGCCAATCGTTGAAGCTCAGCCAAGTCAGCGGCTCCGCCAGCCGCATCGCCCAGTTTCTGAGCCAGCCTGCACCCACGCGCCGCGCCGAATCCCCACTCGCACGCACGAAATCTGCGAGTCGACTCCCGTTCACACACAAATCTACAAGTCGAGCCGCTTGCGACGTCCAGATCTTCAAGTGAGCTGAGCCGAGCCGTGAACCAAACCGAGCTGCTTTCTTGAGCCTTCTGTCACTTTCTATCATCGTCAACACTACTGTCTGTTTGTGTGTTTGGTAAGGTTTAGGGCGAATTCTATTTAGGGTTTAGGTTACCCAATGATGTTTTATTTGAAGACTTTCCTTGGATTAATTCGGTTTTTCTTTATTGTTTGAAGGCTCAAATTGAAGTTTCGATCGGGGGTATTTGTGGTGTGACCATTTTGGCTTTCGACTTATTTAGTGAGTTTGGAAGTAGCTATTGAAGGGTTAGGATTAATATTTCTTTTTGGAAAGAAAGTATTAATTAAAGTTCTTGTATGTTTAGGGTCTATTAGAGGCTATTTCGTCTAGGAGAATTTCTGTGAATTGAGGTAAGGAATACTTCTACCGAATCCACGCCTTTGGCGTATAAGGTGTGGAGATGGTTAGTGTGCCTGCATTGTGGTGCTATTTTCGGGTTTTTTTAATATATTTTTGTATGGATTATGCATTACTCGTCTCATGCTACTTATCGGTGTTATCCGCTGCATGAGAATTGATTGGTTATTGTGATCACAATGTTTTGGACTTAATTTATTGGTTACGATTTCTGTTAACTTTACCTAATGAATTTTGTACTCGGTGGGAGAACGATGAGTCAGTTAGCTAGCCTGTCTGGCAATTTGCTCTGACAAGGCCAGTTACAAGCCTGTGTAGCGAATTTGTTTTTGAAGGTCGGTTAACAACCCCGTGTGGCGAATTGTTCCGACGTATCATTTCTGAGGCCAAGCCTGTGTGGCGATTTGCTTTGACAGGGTCGGTTAACAAGCCTGTGTGGCGATCTGTTCCGACATGTCTGTCTATAGTCAACCACCCGACTGTGTGTCGTAAAGTATAAGTCATTTGGGGGAGTTAACGGTCACCTAGTGGGATCAGTAGTTGGTTCCTTACTAGGTATATTTTATACTCATCATTTCTATGTTTTATTTCAGGCAAAGGTAAGAAGGGACCGACAAGGGACAAGTAGAACCAGTGACCATATCGGGAAGGACCAGAAGACCTTTTTGCTTCCGCTTACGATCTTTTGGCATTGTTTTTCTTTACGATTAAACTGTTTATTATTACTTATCGTAATTATTTTGGTTTAGAAAACTATTTTAGGGATCCGGTTTAGGTACTTTACTTTTTCATTATTTTGGTTGATTGATCGATTTGATAACCTTTTAATGTTTATTTTGATTAAACAAAAGTATTTTTTTCGTTTTATTTTCGTCTTTTAAAATTGATTTTAATGGTTTTAGTTAAGTAACGACCTCGGGTCAAGGTTGAAAATCTGGGGCGTTACATCCCAAATACATTATATGTTGATGGAATTCAATGTCCTGAATATGGTGAATCAAGGTGGAGAAATGTAAGGATACAAGTGAAGAAAGAACGCAAATTCCCTAAAAAGTGATATGGTACTTTCCATCAATTCCACAAGTCAAAAAGTAGTATAAATGTGTTTAAAACTTGACTTGACATGCTGATGTAAGAATTGAAAATGGTAAGTTACACATTCAAAAGACTCTCCAGCTTGGAAGTTAGTAGACGCTAAGGGCCCGTTTGGTAACGTTCTCGTTTCCTATTCTTTGTTTCTCTTTTTCTATTTCTTGATTCTTGTTTCTTCCATTTGGAGAACAAATAACGAGACTATGTTTGATAACTATTCTAGTTTTATGTTTCTTGACAAAAAAGAAACAGAAACATAAATGTATTTGATAAATATTTCTTGGTTTTTTTTTTTTTTGCAACAATATATATACATCTATGTGCGTGTGTCGTACCAATATAAGAAAGTTGTACCACATCTTTTATATTTGTCCAAATTGGATCGTCATTGTCATCTCTAACTCAAGTTATTTGTCTTAAATGATATCGAGTCGAACCCAACTTAAATATATAATTATGTAAATATTGTGGTTGTAAAATATTAAAGTTAAGCTAAATGAAAGTCTCAGTCAGAAACATATATATATTGTAAAATTCTACTCGATTTTCTCTAAAAAAAATCAACTAGATTTCAGATTATATAATTAAAATGGTGTATAAATACGCATATTTAAAAAATTAATACGCATATTGAAAATTATAATAAGATATAAATCTAAATATTAAATAAATTCAAATTTTAAATTTTAAAATAAAAATAAAATATAAATGTAACAAAATTATTTTGTAAATAGAAAAATTAATTAAAAAAATTATAAATATGGACACAAGTATAAAAAAAAAACAAATAAAGGTAAGTTGAAATTTCAAAAATAAAATAATTAATGTACATATTAAAAATTAAAAGATTATATAAATTTAAATATAAGAAAAATTTAAATTTAAAAAATAAAATATAATATAAATATTGGAGAATTTTGTAATTAAAAAAATAATAAAGAAAAAGAAAAATAAAGAAATGCTGAAACAAATTATTAAAAGAAATATTAAAAAAATTGCGTAAAGTAAGATTCGAACAATAACTTATAAGAGGAAAAACATTGTCGTGGGTTCTAAATAATATAAATATTTGAAGGAAAAAAGTTACTTGTGTACCGTAGCTTAAGAGGAAAATTTTTTTTGGAGAGATTTGTAGAGAAAGAAGAGGAGGAAGAGAAAGAAAGAAGATAAACGGAATAGAAGAAACCTTTTTTTTTTTGTTCCCACAAATTTCTAACAATTATCGAAACGTTTCTCAAATTTTGGGAACAAGAAACAGGAAACGTTATCAAACACATCCGTTTCTTTAAAAATTAGAAACATAAACAGGAAACAGTAAATAAGAACATTACCAAACGGGCCATAAATGACCATACTTCAATTCTCAACCCATAAATTTTTGTTTTGCATTGTCAGCCGATGGCGTAAATCCTCATGGTGACATGAGTTCTAAATACAGTTGTCAGCCGGTAGTGATGGTTATTTATAATATTCCACCATGGTTGTGTATGAAAAGAAAGTAGATGATGCTATCAATGCTGATTTTAGGTCCAAAACAACCAGAGGATGATATAGGCACATACTTAGAACCACTAATTGAATATTTAAAACTTTCATGAAAAAGTGGTGTGGATGTTATTATGCTTATCGAGAAGAACTATTCAACTTAATGTCAGCTTTGTTGTGGACAATCAACGATTTTCCTGCATATGGTAACCTTAGGGGATGTTGTGTGAAAGGGTATAAGGTGTGCCCAAATTGTGGAGATAATATAATTTCTATAAGGTTAAAATATAGAAAGAAAATGAATATCTAGGATATTGAAGATTTCCGGCACGTAATCATTTGTACAGACGACAAAAAAAGTCCTTTACCGAAAAAAAGAACTTGGTACAATTTTAGAACCACTATTTCGGGAGGCTGTATATTTAAAATTGAATGATCTTAAATTTCCTAGAGGGAAGAAGAACCATGAAAGACACACACAATGAAAGGCAATGCAAAGATTTGATGGAATAGGTTATCTTCATTTATTAAGTTGGCATGTTGGAAAGATATTCATGTCAGATATTGTTTAGATGGGATGCACATTGAAAAAAATATTTGCATGAATATCTTAGGTACGCTTTTTGACATTCAAAAAAAAAAAAAAACTAAGGACAGATTTTATGCTAGACATGATTTAGTTTATCTAAAATTTCGACCAAAGCTCTCCCCTATCAATGATGAAATGGAAATACTCATTCCTCTTGTGTGTTATACTCTTACATAGGAAAAAAAAAAGATACGTTTATTAAGACTTTGTCTGAAATAAAAGTTTATGAAGGTTACTCTTCCAATATTAGAAACCTAGTGTCGATACAGATCTAAAAATTAATAGATTTAAAACATAATAATTTAAAATCTCATGATTGTCATGTGATCATACAACAATTGTTTTCCGTCGCGATAAAATCAATGCTACTAAAATATGTTCGGTACACCATAACTAGATTGTGCATATTTTTCAATTTTGTGTGCAACAAGGTACTAGGTGCGCAACAATTAGATAAGTTGAAAGAAGATATTATACTAACAATATCATTATTTGAAAAGTATTTTTCCCTTCATTCTTCACAATCATGATGCATCTCACGTTACACATAGTTAGGGACTTCAAAACTTTGTACCCTGTATATTTTCGATGGATGTATCCCTTTGAAAAATTCATGAAGGTCATTAAAAACTCTGTGCAAAATAGATAACGTGTTGAAAGTTATATAATAGAAGAAAATGTTACATTTTGTTATGATTTCTTATCTAGACTAGAACCTATTGGGCTTGGCACTCACAAGTCACAAGACCATTTAGACAATTCAAATGTTGGTAAACCATTTTCCATGGGAGTTTTCTTTAAACTTGAACAAAAACTTTTAGATCAAGCTCATTGTTCGATGTTGTATATTTGTATGGTATGCGATAATAATCTAATGGATATGCGATGAAGTGACTGTGTATACAACTTTTCGTAACCATGTCAAAGTATAAACACAATTGGGTACCTGGTAAATACAGGGTCGAACATAGGATTTTGTGATTACACTAGTGAATGGATCAATGTTCTTTTGGAAAAATAATCAAATAAAGCGATGATTTGATGAATTTAATACTAGAATATACTACTTTAACTAAACTAATCTAATATACCTAGTTGTGATGCAGTGGATGGTTGTGCGTTAGCTAACTTTAAAGCGATGCAAATATTTTGTTTAGTGAATAATGCGATAGACAAGGTTAATAAGTCATCCTAATCTATTCATAAACATGGTAATTTTGATGCACTCAATACTAATTAAGACAAGCAACCTTTCGGCACCTTAATGCCACAAATATTCTATTTCTAGATATAAATGGTGCATTGACAATGCAATAGGTTCATTCTGATTTTTAAGTTACTCTCTATCGTTACTGAGTGTGGGCTAAGTTTCTTACTCTTTCAAGCAGTTGACTATCTTTACTCTAAACATACTCTTTCAATGTGTTCATGTATATAGCTTGATAAAAATAAGTCAAAACGAACATTACCATATTCACCTACAAACTAATTCCTATCTCCATAACCCATTAATGACTTTAGCTACTCATAAGACTTAAAGAAACTAAAGACATGAAAATTGATGCAAAATACGTGTTTATATTCATAAATCATATGTTTACACAGATTGATTCAGGAAATACAAACACAAGGAATGTAAAAGATTAACACAACACTAAAGAGAGTCTGAATCACAATTTCTGGTTCTTCGAGAGTAATTGAATGCTTGCAAAACTTCTCGGTTGTATGGAATTGATGGATAAAGAAAAGAATTATGTGTAGAGAATGTATGATTGTGGAAAAGACTCAATCTGTCTGAATTGATTAGCCCCTCTTCTAATATTTAAAGGTGGCATTTAAATGCCGCAGATAGTCGCCACCCACTACGCATGTTTCGTCTTTATGAAAGCCTCGCATCACATAGGATCTTTAAGACATACATAATTCTCAACGCCTCATTGAACACTTGACTATGCGTCACAATGTTAATTATGCTTCTTATTTAGAAGTTGAGACGTTTTCACTTCATCTTTTGCTTTCAACCCTGCGATAAAAAATACCATGCGACCAAAGAATTCAAATAATACAATTTTGTAAGCACTGGACGCATATCATGCACAAAATATAAAATAAAAGTACAATGATGCGCTTCCTTTTGTGTTTCTCAATAAAATCTTAAGAGTTAAGGGTATAATAACACGTATTTCTAAATGCTATCACTCATCGATATGTCTTGAAAAATACAATTCATGTCCAACCATATACGGTGTAAGTTTATTCATTGATTTTGCATTGCTTTTGTTTTATTCTATCATTAAATTTGATTATATAAATCCAACTATGTTACAATGTTTCAATGTTCACTACAAATAAATCATATGAAGGCTTTGCAATTGCAATATAGGAATAAGTCTGAAGAAGAGAAATGGCTTCAAGAGAAACATAATGAACTTTTATTACATTGGCGCTACGAGAAGAGGTATAGTGTTGAACCTAGTAATTTAGGTATACATATTATGTGTCAAACTTGAAATGAGAATTCTCATGGTAGGTAGCAACTGAGCTAAAAGTTGGAAATACTGAAATTTCAAATAACTTAAGGTGGATTGTTCATGGCCCTCATCCTTTTGTTATTACATTTGTTCATGTGTTTATCTTGATAATATTATTGATGTATGTCCACTTTACTAAGTACTTTTTAATATTTTGCCTGCATTCGTTTATCTTGATGTATGTCTAGACTGCAGGCATATCGTTTCGTCAGTTTAAGAATTTACTAATGACAAAATACATTATGACATAAAAAGATGAACCTCAACTTCTACAAGTTCGACCGAAAAAAATTCTTTTGTTGCCCATAATCATTGGGAAAACGTTGTGAGGTCAAGATTATCTGAGACTTTTCATGTATGAAAAACATTTTCACATTAGATGTTTTGATATTCGTAACTTTCTTACTAACACTTTCTACATCCGAATTTAGGAAAAAAAACGATTGGAAAAAAATCGGTGATCTAAGAACAAATACAAACATAGAACTTTGAGAAAAGGTTATGCCAATCTTGTGGAGGAAATTGTAAGAATTAGTTTATATTCTCACAATTATTAAGTTTATCAAAATACCTAACATTTGGTTGAATGGAATGTAGAAGGGGGGTTCAAATAAAGATGATTTAAACCGAGCCAACATTTGGAAGAAGGTGATATGAAAATCCTAGGATTTGTAAAATTAGGAACCCAATTGACAAACCCCTAATAATAAATTTAAAACCCCCAAATCAATTTGACAAAAACTAAAGGGAATGGAATAGATTTGAATTACTCTTTGATCGAAGACCAAGAGATAAGGAGAACTAGTTTCTCACTTCAATTTCGAATATCCACAAGCAATGTGATCAGACTTACCTGAATGTTCTTGGCTTGCAATCCTAAATCAAGAATTACAAAAGATGGCGATGAGGCTCTATCATCTACCAAAAAATTTTAAATCATAGAAAACCCTAAAAAATTCAATTATAAAAAATTCCTTAAAAAACCTAAAGGCGAGACTTAAATAGCCTCCCAATAAAAGCCTAACTCACTAGAAAACGACTAAATTATCCCTTTATAAATGTGATTAAAAAAAGATAAAATTGAAAGATATTAAAAATACATCATAATTATTAAATAAAGTCTAATTAATAATTTGATGCTTGTGTGAATCATATCATCCTCTCCTTCTTTTGAAGGATTCATCCTGAATCTCAATTGGTTCCATCTTGTAGCGTTAACTTATTCCAATTATAAATCTTCTGATCAATTGTTGCTGCTCGAATCTCTTCAATTGAGTTCACCTGCTCTTGAATTTGAGAATTAAATGCTATTTGTAGTTTCTTGGCTCTTGAACGTGTGATTGGTCTTGAAGGTAACACAAGGGCGTCCTGGTTCATATCATCTTCTCTCCCTTTTTAAGGATTCGTCCCCGAATCAAGCTTGTTATCTGTAATACCAGACTTTTTATTTAAGCTGTTGTTGTAAAAGTGTTAATAAAATAATCGAAGGATATTTCAGTAAATTTTTGGAAGGGACATTTTAGTAATTTTTGATAATGACATATGAGTAATTTTATTTAAGAATTGGTAAAAAGTTAATTTTGTAGTTTTGTTTAAAAATAAATAAATAAAATAATATTTTTTTTTTAAAAAAAGAAAAGATATTTATTTATGTATTTATTTATTTATTTTATAATTTTATTTAAAAAAATAAGGAAAATTCAATTTTTCTCAGTTTTCGTGTCAAGTGATTTAAGGATCGATTCTGAATTTATTTTCAAGAGATTGGGAGATCAGGAAAATTTAAGAGCCAGGGATACCCCGTCAAGTTTGTGAGTGATAATATTTTAATATTAAAATAATTATAGGAATGCACGTTTTTCGAGAGTTTGCAAAATTTTCAGAAAATTTCAGAAAAATCATGTTGTTCATATTTTTTGATGTACTTTCACATTGTAACTTGTTTGAAGCATGATTGAGGTGTTTTAAGGCATTTCTGTTAGTTTGAATAAAATAATATTATATTGACACGTTTTACGAGGCAATGCCTGTTTTCGAAATAAGCATGTTATATACTATGTTCGGTTCTATTTATGTTTACTGAGATGATTTTGATGATTTTCATAATTGTTTAAGCGGGTTTTGACTGCTATACGGCCTAAGAACGTTTTGCACGTTTTACGAGATTTCTCGAAATCACGAGTTATGATTATTTAATGCTTCTATGAGATTTCTACCATGTTATAAATGATGTTTAAGCATGATTTTGAGTACTACGAGTTTCAAGAAGATTTAAGAAATGATTTAAGATGATGTTATGTTTTATGTGATTTGCACGTTTTACGATGATTTGATTTTAAGCATGTGTATCCATATGAGTTTGAGGCTACTATACTAGGTGTGAACACTAGGGTATGCGCTGCCTTGCATGAGGGTTCGCCCCACCATGAAAAAGACGTTGTGGGCGTTGGCTTCGCTACTTCGTAGTTATACGTTGTCATGGTATTGAGATTACTCCACCATGATAAAGACGTTGCAAGTGTTGGCCCCACTGCAACGTAGATTCACTGCCTTAGTGCTGTATTCGCCCCACTTTGGAAAAGGCGTTATACTTGCTAGCCCCACATAACGTAGGATACCGTCGTTGTGTTGAGCTGGCTCCACCCGACGAAGACGTCTTTGGTCCTGATCCAACCACAACGTAGATATAGCTGTCGTTAGTGTGAGATTACTCCACTGCGGCAAAGACGTAGCTAGTGCTGGGTTTTTCTCACTACTACGTAATTCAGTTTGATACACATCGCTTATAGATTTTAAGATATTCATGTTTTAGCAAGACGTCAATTATGCATAGTTTTACCATGATTTACAGATAAGTATCGTTCAAGCACCTTTCAAGTGGTTTCAGTTTAAACTATGATTTATAGTTTCAGTTATGATTTGATTTGTGAAAAGTTTCTATGTCAACGATTTCTAGCTATGATATACATATGTTTTAAGTATTTTCTATTAAAGCATCACTCACTGGGCGTCTTAGCTCATTCTTTCAAATTGTTTTCCCAGTTTCCAGGTAGAAATCGTGATCCCAGAGCCTTGCCTACCACAGACTGTCTGCTACTCGAGAAGTTTTAGTATTATTGTACGTTAGTAGTAAATCATGCATGTTAATGTTATAAATAGTTTAGGTACAGTGAGATGGGTTGTATAAAACAGTATGGGCTACACTATGTAGAAGATATTTGTTTAGTTTCCGCTGTTATGTGTTAAGTTTGAGATTGTTTTCCGCAGTTAAGTTATTCCGCATTTTTTTTAAAGTTATTGGTATTGTTTAAGTAAGAGTTAAGCTAAGATAGTCAGTGAGGATCGTTAAGGTAAGGACGAGATTCATTGGCTTCATGCCGTCTCCTAGGCTAGGAGTAGAGAGTCTATGAGAGGATGTGACATTATCTGCATCAAAAAGTGTCAAATCATAAACATTAAAAGTAGTACTCACACCATACTTACCTTTAAGATCAATCTGGTAGGCATTGTTATTGATTTATTTTATCACTTCAAAAGGTCTATCTCCTCTTCGGTTTAACTTCAAATCTCGCCGATGTGGAAATCTTTCTTTCAAAGGAAGACGCAAACAAAATCTCCCTCCTTAAATATCATGGACTTTCGATGTTGATCAACCTTCTACACGACCTTGGAATTTTGCTTCTCAATTCTTTCTTAAACCTCTTTATGGAGCTCTTGAATGATGGTGGCCTTCTCTTTAGCGTGAACATTCACCACCTAATTAGAAGGCAAAGACAACAATTTAGTAGGTGTTAAAGAATTAAAACCATACACAATTTCAAACGGTGAACATTTAATAACACTGTGAACAACCCTTTTGTATGCAAACTCAATAAATTGTAGGAAATCCTCTCAACTTTTGGTATTTTTATCTATTAGAACCTAAGCATAGTCACCATCGTTCTATTAACTACCTCAGTTTGTCCATCAGTGTGAGGATGACAAGCAGTGGAGTAGACTAGCTTAGTACCAAGTTTTTCCCAAAGTACTTTGCAAAGAATGGCTTAAGAATTTTACATCCCTATCACTAACAATGCTTCTTGGAATGCCATGCAATTTAACTACATTTTTAAAAAACAAGTCAGTGACATGTTTAGCATCATTAGTTTTATTACATGCAATAAAATGAGTCATTTTGCTAAACCTGTCAGCTACCACAAAAATGTTATGCCTCCCCTTCTTAGATCGAGGTAAACCTAACACAAAATCCATTGAAATATCTAACCACGGTCTACTAGGAGCTGGTAAAGGCAAATACAGTCCATGCAATTGAGACTTAAACTTAACTTTCCTACATGCAATACAACTCTCACACACCTTATGTACATCATATCTCATTCTAGGCCAATAAAAATGTTCACTCAACATGTCATATGATTTAGTGACCCCAAAATGTCCCATTAAGCCTCCCCCATGTGCCTCTCTAACTAGTAACTCCCGAATAGAACAAGTGGGAATGCAAAGCTTATTTTTCCTAAACAGAAACCCATTAAACATCATATAATCAGGCACAA
>JBBPDJ010027684.1:0-19180 GCA_037974625.1 Cucumis cinereus | reverse complement strand
CAGTGAATCTCGTCCTTACCTTGACGATCCTCACTGACCATCTTAACTTAATTGCGACTTAAACAATACCAGTAACTGAAAAAGTGCAGAAAACAAACTCAAACTTAACACATAATAGCAAAAACTAAACAAATATCTTATATATAGTGCAGCCCATACTATTTTATACAACCCATCTCACTGTACAAAAACTTATTATAACAGTAACATGCATGATTTACTATTAACATACACTAGTACTAAAACTTCTCGAGTAGCAAACAGTATGTGGTAGGTCAGGCTCCGGGATCACGATCTCTACCTGGAAAGTGGAAAAACAATTTGAAAGAATGAGCTAAAATACCCAGTAAGTGATGCTTTAATAGAAAATACTTAAAACATATATATAGTATAGCTAGAAATCGTTGACTTAGAAACTTTTCATAAATCAAATCATAACTGAAACTATAAATCAAAGTTTTAACTGAAATCACTTGAAAGGTGCTTGCACGATACTTATCTGCAAATCATGATAAAACTATGCATAACTGAAATCATGCTAAAACATGAATATCTGAAAATATGTAAGCGATGTCTATCAAACTAAACTACGTAGTAGTGGAAAAAACCCGACGCTAACAACGTCTTTGTCGTAGTGGAGTAATCTCACACTAACGACAGCTATATCTACGTTGTGGTTGGATCAGGACCAACGACGTCTTCGCTGAGGTGGAGCTAGCTCAACACAACGACGGTATCCTACGTTATAGTGGCGCTAGCAACTATAACGCCTTTACCAAAGTCGAACCCAGCACTAAGGCAGCAAAACTACGTTACAGTGGGGCCATCACTTGCAACGTCTTTGCCATGGTGGAGTAATCTCAACACCATGACCGCGTATATCTACGAAGTAGCAGAGCCACCGCCCACAACGTCTTTGCCATGGTGGGGCGAACCCTCATGTAAGGCAGCGCATACCCTAGTGTGCACACCTAGTATAGTAGCCTCAGGTTCACATGGTTACACATGCTTAAAAACAAATCATATTAAAACATGCAAGTCACATAAAACATATCATCATCTTAAATTATTTCTCAAATCATCATGAAACTCATAGTACTCAAAATCATGCTTAAACATCACTTATAACATGGTAGAAATCCCATAGAAACATTAAATCATCACAACTCATGATTTCGAGAAACTTCGTAAAACGTGCAAAACGTTCTTAGGCCCTATAACAGTCAAAACATGCTTAAACAATTATAAAAATCATCAAAATTATCTCAATAAACATAAATAGGGCCGAGCATATTATAAAACATGCTTATTTCGAAAACAGGGAATTCCCTCGTAAAACGTATCAATATAATACTATTACATTCAAACTATCGGAAATGCCTTAAAACACTTAAATCATGCTTCAAACAAGTTAACAAGTGAAAGTACATCAAAAAATATGAACAACATAATTTTTATGAAATTTTCTGAAAATTTTAAAATTCTCGAAAAACGTGCATTCCGGTCATTATTTTAATATTAAAATATTAAAATAATACTATCACTCACAAACTTGACGGACTATCCTTGACTCGTAAATTTTTTCGATCTCCGAATCTCCTGAAAATAAATTCAGAATCGATCCTTAAATCACTTGACACGAAAATCGAGGAAAACCAAATTTTTCTTAATTTCCTTTTTCGAATTAATTCTTTTCCCCTAAAATATTATTTATAAACATAATTATATATATATATATATATATATATATATATACATACATACATACATACATATATATATATATACACATACATACATACATATATATATATATATATACATACATACATACATATATATATACATACATACATACATACATACATATATATATATATCCACACATACATATATATATATACATACGTACATACATACATACATACATACATATACATACATACATACATACATATATATATAATAATAATAATAATAATAATAATAATCTTCTTCTTCTTCAGTTTTCTTCCTTAAAACTTTTAGTTTTTCGGCCACTGCACTGATCAAACTTCGACGAGACAATTCTCTCAATCTATTAATAATTAGAGGCTCTAACCTATGGAAAACGACTTCTACATGAGTCTATTTTCTTACCTCAAAAAATGAGCTTCAAATTCCTCGTGGATAACTCGAAATCGTCTCTTGAAGTCACCTTGCCCAGTTTTTCGGCGAGCTTAAATCCGATAATTGATACTTCGATTTCTTCCTACACAGACCAATTTAACTCAATTTCTTTTACAGAACTTTAAATGAACTAATAATGTAGCTTACCTCCAAAATTTAGATCTTAACTCGACCTGTAGACGGAGAATTTAATTTTCAAAGTTTCGGGTCCGTTTTTCGCATTTTATAGCTGCCCGACTCCCTTTTCCTTCAAAATCATTGGTCTCTTTGGCCAAATTTCTCCAAATTGAGCTGTGCATCAGCTTTCGCTCTCTTTTCTACACAAGTTAGACATAAATTTCGTCCAAATTGGTTGAGAATTGGCTTCAATTTCACACTTTTTCTCAAGGTGCTCAAAAACCAATTTTGCCCAGAAAACTCTCTCTCTCTGGTTTTCTCTCATTTTTCCTTAAATTTTCTTTCTTCTTCCATTCCAAAATGATCAAATGCTACTTAAGAAGAAATTTTCACCAAAATTCCATCCAATTAGAGAAAGTTTGAAAATTATTTAATCAAATTTCAATTTCCTTTTCTTATCTCATGGCACACTTTTTTTAAAAAAAAATCAATTTTCAATTTTCTTTTCTTTTCTTTTCTTTTTTAAATGATAAATACAAAATAAATAAATAAATAAATGATTTTCTTTTTATAAACTAATTAATATTAACTTATTTATTTATTTATTTATTTTTATAAATCTAAGAAAATTACCACTTTGTCCTTGATGTTATTTACTTTTTAAACAAAATTACTAGAATGTCCTTTAAAAAAATTACTAAAATACCCTCCGTTATTTTATTAATACTTTTACAACAAACAACTTAAATAAAAAATCGGGTATTACATTTATAGAATTTGCAATTGAGTAAATACAGAAATCAAACATCATCTCCTTCATTTCCACCAGCATTTTCTTCATGACTGACCCTGTGATTGCTTTCATCAGGTCCCAAAACTTTGAACCTGTTCAAATAATACAACTTTTTTTCAATTAACCTTTTAAAGACCTTGTGGCTGCTTTCATCATCTCCTTCACCTCGTTTTTTTCAACTTCCACTAGAGGGTATCTTCATTTTACTTTCTTTTTTTTTTTCCTTTTGTCATTTGAGTACTTACCTTTCAAGTACAAATTTTCCCTTCTTGTATTTTTGGTTCTTTTCATGGGCAGTCTCCTGAAAGGAACCATAACAATAGTTGAGAAGTAAGGAAGCAAACACGTAGTTGAAATTTCAAATCTTTGCTTAATTATACCAAATGTGCCATCCCTTGCAAATTGAGGACAATTATACCTTGCACAGCCTTGGTAAGTGTGGGTATAGACAAGTTCTCACCAAATTGAGTGCTGATGCATTTCCATCCCAACCAAAAATATGAAAACAAAGTGCCCTCATTTCATTGTTTGAATCAAAATTCTACCCAAATAAATAAATAAATATTGATGAACTGATAGGATAAAGAGAATTAGTTTTGTCGTCCTTTCATTTCCAGTTGCTAAACAATTAATTTAGTTATCAATTTGTTTAACTGATTGCTATGCTTAGTAATCATTTCCAGTTTCTTTTTTAGCATTGAATGGATCTTACTACTCAAGCCTAGAATTGAGCATTGGGGCTTTATGAATAAAGGTTCATAATAGTTAATATTTAACCCTTTGTCTTTACTAGTGTTCTTGTTGCATGTTGATGCAACTCCACTGCAATGTAAGAACAACATAGAACACGTGAAATGTAGTGGTTTCTCGCTTGTTTTCATCATAAAGGTTAAAATTATAAAACCGGATGATAAATTTCATTCTGAGCCAAACCAAAATCATTTCTTCCTACTAGTTTCTGGTCAAGCTAGATCATTAACCTGACATATGTCTATAGACTCCCACACAAGTTTCCATTCCACCCAGTGATGCAATATGTCCTCTCTTTACACTCCGAGATTGGTAAAATGTCAAAGCTGGGCAGAAAGAACGTGGCTGTATTAACTTGTTGCTTGTTGTTTATAAAGAGAACTCCATGAAGAATCTAACCATTACATTTGCTTGTTGATTGTTGCTATATCAATGAATGCTTGTTGTTTGCGATGAATGTTTGTTGCTTGTTCCGATAGTAATGAATGCTTGTTGCTTGTTGTTTATAAAGAGAACTCCATGAAGAATTTATCCAAGGGCTACATTTGCTTGTTGCTTGTTGCTATAGTAATGAATGCTTGTTGTTGGTGATGAATGCTTGTTGCTTGTTTTGATAGTAATGAATGCTTGTTGCTTGTTATTTATAAAGAGAACTCCATGAAGAATCTAACCATTACATTTTCTTGTTGTTTGTTGCTATATTAATGAATGCTTGTTGTTGGTGATGAATGCTTGTTGCTTGTTCCAATAGTAATGAATGCTTGTTGCTTGTTGTTGATAAAGAGAACTCCATAAGAATTTATCCAAGGGCCACATTTTTCTTGTTGCTTGTTGCTATAGTAATGAATGCTTGTTGTTGGTGATGAATGCTTGCTTCGGAAACAATGAATGCTTGTTGCTTGTTGCTTTGTCTATTTTCTAATGATTGTTTCGGAAACAAGCTATAGTTTCAATGTCTATTTGTTTTTTCCTTTCATTTTTAGCTTTCTTACGAGCTTTTAATGTTTGTGGTTGTTGGTGATTTTCTAGTATGTGATCGAAGCCATTTCGTTTGTTTTTTTTTTTTGGGAGAAAGGCTTGATTTTAGCAAGGTGTTTTAAGTGGTTTGACTGCGGATTAGGGTTTGTTAGTATTTTGTCTTTGTTTGTTGTCCGTGTGTGTCAATTGTAGGTTGTAACTCGAATGTAAGTAGTTCTTTGTTAGAGTTAACATAGAGGAACTAGTTTACCAATGTGTCGTGGTTCAAGTTCAATGTGTATTTTCAATTGAGTTTCACCCACGTTCAAGATGCTTATGTAATGTTAAATACATTATCTCATTTAATTGTGATGTTTTTGGGAGGAACTATAACTTAATTTCTTGTGATGCTTTAGAAGAATACTAGTTTTTATCAATCAGTATTATTGTTATTTTAAATGCACCTTGCAATACTTTGATACCGTTTCAAATAACTTCAAATAGTCAGTATTATTATTTTTATCCTTATATGCATTTTACATTTCATTTTTTTTATTTGTCAGATTTGATGCACAACTGTTCTTCTATCTTGGATTTTGATGTTAACTTCACGGACAGAATTGGAAAGAGTTTTTTGGTTGGTATATCTTATAATTTTGTATGAAAAAATCATGTTGTAGGACTTTTTGTTATAGAAACTACGATTATTATTGTATGAATTCTAGTTATGCAAACTTTGGTACCTAGATGGTAACTTGGAACTAATTTTGTACATCACTTGGTGTAACTTGATAATTATAAGTTAAGTTCATATTGCTCAAACTCTTTCTCAGGCGAAGCCTTTTTTACGTAGTTCTTCTATAATGTTTACAATTTTTAACAGGTTTATATCATAAATTTTGGTATTATTTTTTAATTAATAAAATATTTTTACCGATGTTTTCTACAACGTCAGTAAATCATAGTTTTTTTTTTTTAAAAAAATGATGTAACATTTTTAGTGGCGCAATAATATATGTCGCTAAAGTATACATTTAGTACATATGTAGGATGTCGTTGTAAATAATAATTAGTGGCGAATAATATGTCACTAAAAGTTAAGTTTTAGCGATGCTTCTATGTCACTAAATGTAGAGTTTTAGTGACGCGGTAGGTTGCGTCGCTAATACTTTTAGCTACGCGGATGCAACGACAGTCCTAGCGACGCCGTGGGTTGCATCGCTAATATTTTTAGCGACGTTTTTTAAACTTTTAGTGACGTTTTAAATGCGCCACTAAAAGCTTATTTTCTTGTAGTGTGAACATGAACCATTTATACGTCAATCACATACTATTCAAGTAGCATCATGTAACCTTGGATCTTAGTTTATTAGGTTGAATTAATGTTGTCTAAATGTCAAATAAAATATCTCTAATTTTATAAAATAAATAGTTTGTGCTTAATGAAAACTATAAACCATGAGATTTAGGACACCAGTTCCAACAATCTCCCATTTGTCCAAAATGAGTGGGATGTACAGTAAAAAAATACAATACAATATGTAGAAACGAGTGAGAAGTAATGTATCAATATACATTACAAAAGTTAGAGCATCAAAATACAATATACAATAAACTATGACATGCAATATTGTACTTTAATGTTATCTTTGTGACGATCACATTTCCTCATTGCACAATCTCTCTAAGAAGATGATATTTTCACTCTATATGCTTTCCTAATTTGTGGCTACGTGGCGCCTTGGAATTTGCACAACACCATTGTTATCACAATAAAGGGTGATGGGCAATGATATGTGTAGGATCTAATGGCAACACTAGAAGAGAGAGTGAATAGGGTTGTCTACCAATTTTAATTTTGCAAGCAAATCAACAAGATAAAACTAACATGCAATGTAAAAATTTGAAAATAAACTCCATGTAAAAGTAAAATAAGTTTATGGAAAAGATGACACCGAATTTATAATGGTTCGACAACGTGCCTACGTCCACTTTCCAACCTTCTTGGTCACTTTACTGAGAATAGTTCTTTTTTAGGTAAGAACACAACCTACACGACTATTGTTTTTCTACCTAGGCTAAAGAGAAACCTGGATCCTTTTCACTGGTTTAGGATCTAACCAATTTCTTTTTTACACAATCCAAGGTGCACTCACACCTTAACGCAAAATCCCAATAAAAACTAAACAAAAACAATCCACCTGTAAATAGGTAAGATTCACAAGTTTTGCTTCAAAACACTCCAATAATTTTCTCTCAACAATTACACTTACAAAAATTAAGAAGAATGAAATTGAGCCTTTTTTAGCACTTGGATGATGAATTAAATTGAGTTGAGGTTGCTAGAAATTTTTCTTAGTTTTTAAGAAAAAGTGGCTAGAAGGATGAATGAAGGACTGGTTATAAAAAAAGGGAAGGTTTAACCTCAACCATTGGATCTAGGTTAAAATGATGGATGGTTGAGATTAAATGGGGATAAATAAATAAATAAAATTGGGGATGGAGGAGCTTTACGATTTTTTTCAGTTTTTTTTAATTTGAAATCTACATGTTGCAATTATGTGGTTACAAACATTTTTTTCTCTTTCTTTTTCTTTTTGCCTTTTCTTTTCATCTCTCTACCACAACCCGCCCCATGTCATCTTATAGTTGATCCATGTTTGCCACGTCATTGTCATTTTATCAACCATCAAAATTAATTTTCAGTATTCTTTTACTCATATCTTTGTCGTTTGAATTTTGATTCAAACAGTTAAAGATGCATGAAAATCGTCTTTTTGAACTCTACAGAATAAATACTTTGAAACACTAAAAAAATTAGTACCACAACTTAAGTTTGTTATCAACAAAATATTTGGTTTGGTTGAAGCCCTAATGCTAACACAATCTCCTCATTTTTTATGATGACAAACTATCCAATAGCTCCTACGATCTCAAAAATATTTTCCCCCTTTTGTTTTATCACCAAAAATGTGTAATAAGTAAGTTTTAACTCCCCCTTAATTTCTGAATTCATGTATAACACACAAAAATTAAATAATTAAATTCAAATGCTCTCCCTTAATTGAACAATACATTTTAAAAGAAAAATACTCGCCTATCAACCACAATTAAGCAACCGAATGCGAATGATCCCAAGTACAAATCTATTCTTACAAAATGTTTCTTCATTTAATGCTTTAGTGAGAAATATCGCTACTTGATTTTCTGTAGGAATATAATTAACCACAATATTTTTATTTTGTACATGCTCTCTAAATATATAAAATTTAGAGAGAAATATCGCTAAATTTATTGAACTATAGCTACTTGATTTTCTGTAGGAATATAATCAACCACAATATTTTTATTTTGTACATGCTCTCTAAGAAAATGATGTCTAATATCTATATGCTTTGTCCTAGAGTGTTGAATAGGATTTTTGGTTAAATTTATTGAACAAGTGTTATAAAAAAAAACTTGAAATCTAGCACACATACACACACTAAACATGATATCAGGTCTACTTGTAGTTAAGTAAAGTAGGGATCTAATCATACCTTTATAGGCTTTAATATCTACGTTTTTACCTTTCTCGTCCTTGTCCAATTTTGTAGTTGTGCTCATTGAGTCTTTGCAATTTTTTTATTGTCAAACTTGAACCTTTTGAGTACATCCTTTGTGTACTTTTCTTGATTAATGAAAATTTCATCTTCAAGTTGTTTGGTTTGAAGCCCAAGAAAGAACTTGAGTTCTCCCATCATGCTCATTTCAAACTCATTGTGCATACACTTAGAGAATTCTTCACACAAAAAGGATCAGTGGCACCAGAAATAATATCATCGACATAAATTTTCACTAACAAGATATTATTTTCTTTGGTTTTAATAACAAGTGTAGTGTCAATATGTCCCATTTTAAAATCATTATCAAGCAAAAATTTACTCAAACGATCATACCAAACTCTAGGAGCCTGTTTAAGACCATAGGGTTTAGGGTTTAAGAGCTTTATTCAATTTAAAAACATGATTCAGATTATCAAAGCTTTCAAAACCAGGAGGTTGTTCAACATAAACTTCCTCCATTTTAAAACCATTGAAATAAGGTAAATATTTTATGAGATTCAAATGCAAGCAACATTCTAATTGACTCAAGTCTAGCAACAGGAGCAGAAGTTTTATCATAATCCATTCCTTATTCTTGACTATATCCATGTGCAACTAACGTAGCTTTATTTCTAACAATATTACCATACGCATCTATTTTATTTCTAAATACCCATTTTGGACCTATAACAGGATGATTACTAGGACGAGAGACTAATTTCCATACATTATTTCTTTCAAACTGGTTCAACTCATCTTGCATAGCAATTAACCAAACTTATCCGGTTTAGCATCTTTAAAAGATTTTGATTCAATTTTAGATACAAAAGCAATACTCTTCAATGCATTTAAAGAAGAGTGAATTCTTACCCCTTGTGATACATCACCTATTATTTACTCCTGAGGATGATGAGTAGAGAATTTCCAGTCTTGAGAAAGAGTTTCCTCTAGCTCTTTTGAGTATTTTTCTCCATTTATGAGTCTTTATCTTTAATGCTTAAGACATCAAGTGGCTTATCTAATTCATCACTAACTGAAATTTTACTTGAGGTCACACATGTTCCATAAAAAACAACATTCATTGACTCTTCAACTACAAGAGTTCTTTTATTAAAGACTCTATAATATGCTTTACTACATGTACAATATTCCAAGAATATGCCTATGTCAGTTTTGGATTCAAACTTCCCACGTTTTATTTTGTCTTTCAAAGTGAAACACTTGCAAACAAAAACCTTGAAATAACTGATATTCAGAGTTTTATTATTGAAAAAAAGCTCATACGAGATTTATCCAAGATAGATCTTATTAAAAATCGATTCATCACATAAGATGCAGTATTAATAGCTTCAACCCAAAAATATTTTGATAAATTATATTCAGTCAACATGGAGGTGGCTAACTCTTGTAAAGATCGATTTTTTCTTTCTGCACATTTTGTTGGGGTGTTCTTAGAGATGAAAAGTCATGAGAAATACCATTTTCATCACAAAACTTTTCAAAAGAAACATTATCAAATTCTCCTCCATGGTCAGTTCTAATTTCTTAAATCATAAAACCTTTTTCATTTTGAATTCTCTTTTAAAGAGTAATGAAAGATTTCAAAGCTTCATCCTTATGAGATAACAATAAAACTCAAGTAAACCTTGAAAAATCACCAACTATGACATAAGCATAATGTTTTCCATTTAGACTTTCAACTCTAGTCAGACTAAAAAGATCCATGCGTAGTAGTTGTAAAGGCGTAGAAGTAGAAACTATTTTCTTTGATGTAAATGATAACTTAGTTTGTTTACCCATTTGACAAGCATCACAAACTTTATCTTTTTCTAAGTTTAGTTTTGGAAGACCTATAACAAGAGATTTCTTAGAAATATTGGAAATTAAATGCATGCTAGCATGTCCTAATCTTCTATGCTATAACCAAGAGTCATAATGCAAAACAGACAAACGTTTATTATCTACCATGAGACAATCAACTAAGTCTATAGTGTAAACATTTTTATCTCTATTTCCCATAAACAAAAATTTTTCATCACATGCATTTTTAATTTTGTAATTTTTATCATTAAAAATTACTCAATAACCTTTATCACATAATTGACTAATACTTAATAAATCATGCTTTAAACCATCGACAAGTAAGACATTTTCAATAAAAAAAAAAATTAGAACAATTACCTATGTTACCTTTGCAATAATTTTACCCTTTTTTGTTATCACCAAAGGTAACGTATCCTCCATCTTTCTTTTCTAAGTATGCAAACTTTGTAAGGTCTTCAGTCATGTGTTTTGAGCATCCACTGTCCAAGTACCATTTATTTCTCGTGAATCTCAAACATACATACAAAAATAGTTCTGACATAAACTTAGGTACCCAAATTTATTTGGGTTCTTGGGGTTAGTTATGGTTAGTTAGCATAAATTTAGGAATCCATTTTTTTTTTTAATTTTTATTGAAAGTGTCAAACTTCTTCAAATTACATGTGTAGGCTTTATGACCATATTTCCACAAGCATGACGAATGATTGAAGACATATTGCTTTCTTTGACAAAGTAGTTTTTAAATTTACTTTGCTTTTTATTTGGTTTATAACCTAACCACTTTATCGAAGATGCTTTGTTGCTTACCCATCATGATATATAAGTTCTTTTTCCATTTGTAAAGTTTAAGAGAATGGATAATATATCTCTATTTTTCTTTTCTAAAATTTGTTACTCCTCTTTTAAAACATTCAAATTTAATTGGATAGAACAAGATTTTTCCTTAATGTCTCACATTTTTTTCTTTTAAGTTATCTAGCTTAATTAGTATGAAATTATTCTCATGAGCTAACCTAGTATTCTTCTTTCTAAGAGACATATATTTGCAACCAAATTTTTTAAATTCATCTCTAAGCTCATTATAAGCATCTATAAGCTCATCAAAAGTAAAATTTTCAAGACTTACCTCATCGTCCTTATCTTTGTCTCCAAAAGCCATATAACATTTTTTGTCAGCTACTTCTTCATCACTATCACAGTCACTTTCATCACTTTCATTCCATGTAGCTTTCATGGCTTTCTTGTTCTGCTTTGAAGATGATTTTCGTTGAGGACATTCACACTTAACATGTCCAAGTTTTTTTGCACTCATAGAAAATGATTGAATCTCTATTTCTCTTTTCTCCTTTAACATCTTGACCATTATTTTTCTTGAAGAAATTTCTCTTACTGAGGTGCTTCTTGAACTTCTTGGTCAAGCAGGCAACTTCTTCATCAATGAATTAATCTTCACTTTCAAAGTCATCTTGACTGAAAGTAGACTTCAATGCCAAACTCTTTTTTTTTTTTGACGTCGTCTTCCATATTTCCTTTCATGATGATCTCATGTGTCATGAGAGATCCAACAAGCTTCTCCAAAGGAAGTTTTGACAAATCTTTGACTTCTTGAATTGCTGTCACTTTGGCCTCCTAACTTTTTGGCAACGATCTAAGGATCTTCCTCATATTTTCTGATATAGAGTATGTTTTTCCTAATCCTTTCAAGGCATTCACAATATTTGTAAATCTTGTAAACATATCAGAGATAGACTCATCAGCATCCATTTTAAATAATTCATAATTGTGAACAAGATGTTAGTTTTTTACTCTTTAACTTGATTAGTTCCTTCATGAGTTACCGAAGTATATCTTATATTTCTTTAGCAGAATTACATGCAAAGACTTGACTAAATTCATCAAAACTTAAAGCACAAAACAAACAATTCATGGCTCTAGCATTTATTGATAACCAATTTGAAATAGGATCGAAATATTACAATAAGATAGCAATCAGAATATTAAGAGCTTTACAAGGAGACTTAGCTCGTTAATATTTCATCGTGCCTTTGCATTACAACTTGGAAGTCTATTTATAGACCCCGGACTTAAAACATAAATTGGAATGAAAATAATAAAAGATAAGATTGAATCAGACAGGACATGAACCTTATTTGATAAGATTCTTATTTTAACAAAAGTAAATAAAGACAAAACAAAACCGAAAGTTGCTATTGACATAAAGCAAAATAAAGTAAACCTAAATAACAAAGAAATGACATAAAGAAAAAGTAAAGGTTTAAAATTAAAGAAGAAAATGCAAAATTCTTTGTCGGCCATCAAGGAATCTTGTGCAGCACTGATGAAGTCTCTTCTTTGTGTAGTCGAATTATGTATACCATTAATCGTATCCTCTAGAATGAATTACAGGCTCACCAACGGGCTCACCGCGCCTCAACTTGCATCTTACTGTCGGGACCACCAAACGTAGTCAGACACTCCATGAAATATGCATTAATCTCGTGCTTGGCTTTGGACTTTAAACTTGATCAAATTGTTGCTTCAATTTTCTCTTGGATTCTGGATGACAGAACAATATTTACAGAGTAAACTAGAATAATTACAAAGTTTACTCAAATTTACAATAGAGATGAGAATATACAAATCCTAAACTTTTTTTTATATACAAAACAAAGCGAAATAAACAGATTTCTTATTTGTAAAGACTCTACATGGATCTTGTTCTTCTTCTGAAACAAGTTAATGGATTCAAAGCTCACATAGGCTGTGAGTCAAGGAATGGGTCATCAAGATCATACTCTGGATCTTCTAGTTCTTCATCTTCCTGTATGGAAGAGAAGGCTAACTTTGATGACGATGGAACATTGGCTGCTATCGTTAGAAGGCGTGGGAAGTCCGCATCTGTTGTTGTTTGGGCCAATTCGGCAGGGAGTTTTGATTTCTCATTCAAGAACTTGACTTTCTTGCATTGATCTACATCTTGCAGTAGTCGTTCTCTGCGAACCACTCCTTCATGTGTTTGATGGTGGCATGTTGAAAGTTGAACTTGTCCGACCATTTGACCCTTAGATTTTTTATTAACATCTTGTACTAAGGATATGATGTTATGTTGAAACTCCAACAAAATATCCAAGGAAGTTGAAAATATAAACAAAATCTCATTGAATTATGGAAAGAATTTTTTTGGATTGTCCTAGAAAAATAAAAGTAAGACTCTTGAAGGGGTGTTGGTAAAATGTCGTCTGTAAGACCAAAATTACGACACCATTGAATAAAACACAACAGAAAAGTTATTTTGTAGGCATTTTGACAAAAAGAGATAAACCAAGAGTGGTTTCTGGATGATAACCACATAAATCGATACCAAGCTTTTATGTAATCTTGGTAGGAGAAAGATGAACAGAAGGTTTTGAAAAGGATTTTTCTGTAAACATCCGTTGGTTCCAATGGGTTGGATTGCCTTAAAGATCTTGAATTTTGAGTAGGCAATCTTTGAAGGATCATTTTTGTCTGAAACATGAGTTATCTCTACAGATTTGATGTCTACTAAAATGAACTCATAGAATTGTCTATTTTTGTGAAGGTCTTTGGGAATAAAGTTGAAGCCTTCAGGAAAGTTTTTTGAACAATCTCTTCTAGAGTGAGACTTTAGTACTTTGGTACTATGATAGGATCATAAACCACGGTAAGTTTTTTAAAGTGAGTTTTAATTTCAGGTCTTACAACAAACTGTTTTTCTGGTGTAACGACCTGGGAATAAGTTGAAGGAGGTTGAGTTGATGACTCTCTAATGGAAGAAGGAGAGGTAGGAGGCCTCATTAGAATAATTCCACCAGAAGGACGGATGAGATTGGCTGAAGGTCTAGGTGGAGTAGAACACTCCGTGGGAGAATCAATCCTTATGTCGGATGATCACGCTCTAGATCGGGTTATCGCAGTAAAATCCAAATCCATAGCGTATTGATCTGCACTCATAGTTGAAGGTGTAGAGCTTGAAGAAGATAATGAATCCCTCTTGAAAAGGAAGAGGAAGAGCCTCGACCTCTATTCGCACTCCTACTAGAACTCATTTAGAGAGAGAGGAAGGAGAGAGTTTTTGGGTTACGAGCTCTCTTGAGTGGTATTCAGCTAAGGGGTTTTGTTTGCCTTTTATAGGCAAAACTTCAAAGTCGAACCAAGATAAAATGGCTTGCCACCTGGCAAAAATTTGCTTTGAAACAAGACTTTTGACATCCTTTTTCTAGAACAAACTTGGAAGCCCTCGAATCTATTTTGATAGTGAATTTTTTGTTGATTAATTCACCTTGAAACTTTTGGACACACGAGACAATGGCCAGTAATTCTTTTTTGACAGTAGAGTAATTTCTTTGAGTGTCGTTCCAGATTCCTAAGTGGAATCGTACAATAGACTCAGTGTTATCTAGACACTGTTTGAGGATTCCTCCATATCCTATGTCAGAGGCATCTGATTCGACGATAAGCTTTGCTTTTCCATTGATAAGACTCAAACAGAGTATTGACTTGACTAAAGACTTGATTTGTTTGACAGCTTGGGTACGATGGTTGGTCCAGGGTTTTGGATTTTTCTTTAGCCTTTGGAATAGTGGTTTGCAAATGGGCCTAAGGTTTTGAATGAAATCAGACATGTAAATAAGACAACCCAAGAACCTTAGGAGTTGGGTTTTGTCCGTTATTTGATCATGAAAATTTGAGGCGAATTTTATAGACTTTTGAATGGGCTTAATTATTTACAAATAAATTTCGAAGCCAAAAAACCTAATTTTCGGTTGGAAAAACTTGATTTTTTATTGAGAGACAACCAAACCATTGTTTTTTATTATTTTGATGAAAATATTCAAATGTTTGAACTGGTTTTCTATATTTGAGGAAAACATCAAAACATCAAAACATCATCAATGTAGACGATTGTAAAATCTTGAAAATCATTGAAAATAACATTCATGATTTCCTGAAACTCAGAAGGGGCATTTTTAAGCCCAAATGGCATTACATTCCATTCGTATTGCCCAAATGGCATTTTTAAGCCCAACTTCATATCAAATTTTGAAAATACTTTTGCATTTGAAATTCTTTTGAATAAATCAGATTTGTTGGAAATTGGATATCTTATCCATTCCAAAACTTTGTTTAGGGGTTTGTAATTGATAATTAACCTTGAAACTCCTCGCTCCTTTTCAGTAGCATTATTGACGTAGAAGGCGGCACATGACTATGGACTCTTCGATGATCTTTTTAGTTTTTTATCCAATAAGTCTTGAATTTCCTTCCTGCAACGAGTTAGAAATTCTGAATTCATTTGAATCGATCTAGCCTTTGTAGGGATACCTGATTCCTCAAATTCCTTTGAATAGGAAAGATTAACTATGTGTTTTTTTCTTTCCAAAAAAGTGTTTGGTAAATTTGAACAAATTTCTTTTTCAATATGCGATTGAAGTTCTTTAATACGTAAATGTAAAGATGAGTTATTGAGATTTTCCTCAAGACGCCTAAAACTTATTTCCTCTTAAACAAAATGAATTTGATTTTGTTTCGTTTTATTGCTTCGGTTTTAATTTCATTAATTCCTAAAAACTCATGAGGAAAACAGGCGTTAGGAATTCAAAAACAATATCTTTGTTCATCTTTTTTGAAATTCTTCCTTTTTCAGAAATTTCAATTGGATATAGTTGGATTAAAACAAGTGTACTTAGAATCAATTCTTGTTTTAAATATTTGACCAAAAGAAATGTGTTGACAAAACAAGTGTCTCCATTGCCAACATGAACCTTTGGAAGCTTAAAATTGATGTTTAACCTTTTACCATTTGCTCCAGTTAAAACTTCGATAGTTTTTTCAAAATATTTTGTAGGGATCAAATTGATCGATCCAAAAAATGATCAAGGCCTTTAAAGTAATTTTGAAATCTTTGGTTTTTAGCGTTATAAAAGAATACCATTTTTAAAGTCAATTTTTTATATTTGATTTATTAGGAAACCTTCACTTTTTTCGAATTCCAGCTCAGTTTCACAATTTTGGAAATTCTTTAATTTTAATAAAGAAATTTCTTTTTTAATTTCTTCAATTTTAAAAATGGTGTTGAGAAATATTCTTTTTTAGGTTATTAATTTCAAACTTTAAATCTTCAATTGAAACTGGTTTTTTCGATTTTGCTTGTAGAATATCCATTAGGCTTTTTTCTTGGACTACTTTTCTTTTTTTAAAAGGTTTTTGAAGAAGAAGGTTCGGACAAAGACTCTTTAAGGGTTTTGAGAATAATTTTCTTTAATTCTTCGTTAGTGACATGGTCAACGGTTTGGAAGAGTACCTCTTATTCATAAGTTAACACATTAATTTGATTGAGAACGCACTTGCAATTGTTT
Source organism: Cucumis cinereus (assembly GCA_037974625.1). Classification (NCBI taxonomy): domain Eukaryota; kingdom Viridiplantae; phylum Streptophyta; class Magnoliopsida; order Cucurbitales; family Cucurbitaceae; genus Cucumis; species Cucumis cinereus. The sequence continues at coordinate 2,609 of JBBPDJ010027684.1, read as the reverse complement.
TCTTTGCATATGCAAGCGATTTGTCCTTCCTTTGTGTCACTGTGAAGCTTGAATATTTAGAATCTGTTTCTTCTGCTATTTCATGCAACTAGAACTCTGACTCGTACTCTGAGGAGAAGAAGTAGTCTAAAGAATATTCTTCATTATTAATTTTGTTAATTCTCCTGCCATTGGGGCATCTGTTTGCATAATGACGTTCCCTAATGCATCTGTTGTAATACCCGACTTTTTCTTTATTTAAGTTGTTTGTTGTAAATGTATTAATAAAATAATTGGAGGGTATTTTAGTAATTTGTTATAAAGGATATTTTATTAATTTTGTTTAAGAATTGGCAAAAAAATTAATTTTATAGTTTGGTTTAAAAATCAAATAAAATAATATTTTGAGAAAAGAAAGAAAAAGAAAAGGAAATTAGTTATCAAATTATTTATTCTTTATTTTGAATTTATCTTTTATTTAAAAAAAAATTGAAAATTTTAAATTGTGTGCCAAACTTAATAAAGACGGAATTTTTTTTAAAAAAAAACTAAATCCTTCAATTCATCCAATTGGATGAAGAGAAGATGATATTTGTTTGTTTTTTGGGTAAGCTGAATTAATAATAGAGATGAAGAGAATAAAGAAGATTGAAGGAAAAAGAAGAGAAGGCCGAGAGAGAGAGAGAGGGAGAAAATTTGGAAAAATATGTTTTTGAACACTTGGAGGAAAGTGATGATTTTGTGCTCAATTCTTAACCGAATTGAGTGAAATTTGTGTCTAAATTGCTTAGCAAAGAGAGAGGAAGCTGAAGCACAGCTCAAATTGGAGAAATTTGGCCAAAGGGACCACTGATTTTGAAGAAAAAGAGCTCGGGCTACTGGAAAATGCGAAAAACGGATCCGAAACTTTGAAAATTAAATTATCCGTCTACAGGCTGATTTAAGGTCTGATTTTTGGAGGTAAGCTAGATTATTAGTTCATTTAGAGTTCTGTAAAAGAAATTGAGGTAATTTGGTCTGTGTAGGAAGAAATCAAAGTTGCAATTTTCGGTTTTAAACTTGCTGGAAAACTGAGCAAGGTGACTTCCAGAAGCAATTTCGAGCTATCCACGAGAAGTTTGAAGCTAATTTTTTGAGGTAAGCAAATAGATTCATGTAGAAATCGTTTGGCATAGGTTAGAGTGTCTAATTGTTAGTAGATTGAGAGAATTGCCTCGCCGAAGTTTGATCAACGCAGTCGCCAGAAAACTTGAAGTTTTAAAATAATGAATCTGTGAAGAAAATGATGAATTTATGATTTTTATTATTATTATTATTATTATTATTATTATTATTATTATTATTATTAATTATATTATATATATGTATGTAATTATATTTATAAATAGTATTTTAGGAGAAAGAATAAGTTTAAAAAGAAAAATTAAGGAAAATTCGATTTTCCTCGGTTTTCGTACGAAGTGATTTAAGGGTCGATTCTGAATTTATTTTCATGAGATTTTGAGATTGAGAAAATTTACGAGCCAGGTATAGCCCGTCAAGTTTGTGAATGATAGTATTATTTTACCATTTTAATATTAAAATAATTACCGGAATGTACGTTTTTCGAGAATTTGCAAAATTTTCAGAAAATTTTAGAAAAATCATGTTGTTCATATTTTTCAATGTACTTTCACATGGTAACTTGTTTGAAGCATGATTTAAGTATTTTAAGGCATTTCCAGTAGTTTGAATAAAATAATATTATATTGACACGTTTTACGAGGCAATGCCTGTTTACGAATAAACATGTTTTGTAATATGTTAGACCCTGTTTATGTTTACTGAGATAATTTTCATGATTTTCATGATTGTTTGAGCATGTTTTGACTGCTATAGGGTCTAAGCACGTTTTGCACGTTTTACGAGATTTCTCAAAATCATGAGTTATGATGGTTTAATGTTTTATAAGATTTCTGTTATGTTATAAATGATGTTTAAGCACGATTTTGAGTACTACGAGATTCATGGAAATTTGAGAAATGATTTAAGATGATGATATGTTTTATGTGACTTGCACGTTTTACGATGATTTGTAAGCATGTGTATCTATGTGAGCCTGAGGCTACTATACTAGGTGTGCACACTAGGGTATGCGCTGCCTTGCGTGAGGATTCGTCCCACCATGGCAAAGAAGTTGTGGGCGGTGGCTCCGCTACTTCGTAGATATACGCTGTCATGGTGTTGAAATTACTCCACCATGGCAAAGACATTGCAAGTATTGGCCCCACTGCAACGTAGATGCGCTGCCTTAGTGCTAGGTTCGCCCCACTTTGGCAAAGGCGTTATAGTTGCTAGCCCCTCTATAACGTAGGGTACCGTCGTTGTGTTGAGCTGGCTCCACCAAGACGAAGACGTCGTTGGTCCTTATCCAACTACGGCGTAGATATAGCTGTCGTTAGTGTGAGGTTACTCCACTACGGCAAAGACGTAGCTAGTGCCAGGTTTTCTCCATTACTACGTAGTTCAGTTTGATACACATCGCTTACAGATTTTCAGATATTCATGTTTTAACATAATTTCAGTTATGCATAGTTTTACCATGATTTACAGATAAGTATCGTGCAAGCACCTTTCAAGTGATTTTAGTT
>JBBPDJ010027603.1:0-19215 GCA_037974625.1 Cucumis cinereus | reverse complement strand
CCTTACTGGGTATTTTTATACTCATTCCTTTCTATGTTTTATTTCAGGCAAAGGTAAGAATGGACCGGCAAGGGGCATGTAGAACCAGTGACCATATTAGGAGGGACCAGGAGACCTATTTTTCTTTCGCTTACGGTTTTTGGGCATTTGTTTTCTTTATGATTAAACTTTTGTTGGCTTTCTTTTTGTAACGATTTTTGTTAGAAAACTATTTTAGGGATCCCGTCTAGGTTCTTTTCTTATCTTTTCCATTATTTGATTGATTTAACATTTGAAAACCTTTTATTATTTTATTTGGATTAAATTAAAGTACTTATTTTGTTTTGTCTTCGTCTTTTAAAATGGATTTAATGATTTTTACTTGAGTAACGACTTTGGGTTAAGGTTGAAAACACGGGGCGTTACAGCTAAGAGATGACATGAAGCCAACAAGCATCGTTCTTATCCGACAACTTACTTGACTATTCTTACTAGCTCATGAAAATAAATCTCAAACTTTCATATGTAATACATATATATACAACTTAACACAACCACCTAACCTATAGCAATTTAAAACACTGAAATTTTGAACTTAGATAAACATGTACATAACTCTACATACATCTATCTGATGTCTCAACCTTCACACGTTACTAATTACAGACCAAAATGCATGATTAGAGTTTACGACATACAACAAAATTCTAAGACTTGACAGCAGACTAGCAGCAGTAGGTCAAACTTTGGGATCACAATCTCTACCTAAAAAGTGAAAAATATTTTGAAAGGGTGAGCTAAAGCTTATTGACTAACTAAATTTAATAAACGTACAATAAGAAATCTCAGCGAAGCAATACACTTTTAAAACAATACTTGCATGAATTATCTTTACTCAGTCTTTTATCTACGTTGCAGTAGGACAAGCTCAGTACTCTCATCGTCTTTGTAATAGTGGGGCATGCCTGACACTCCCGACAACATCGTTGTCGTGGAGTAAACTCAACACCAACAATAGAATACTTCAATGTGCACACATAATATACTTGCCTCGGGCTCAAATATCTCAGTCATGCTTTTAATGAAATTCTCATAAATCATAAAATCTTTCAAACATGCTTTGCTTAATTACTTGTCTTAAATCTTAAACCTTATCATGAACTCAATGCTTAACTTTTTAAAACTTGTCTCATTCTTAATAAAATATGTATCAAATCTCATATTTGAATATTGTAAAGAAATTAATAATAATCATGTCTCAAATAAGTATTTAAATTCATTTGTCACTCACTAATACAACTTTGATCCTTTGATTTCTAGGCCTCTTTTATCGTTGTTCATCTTCAACGAACTCAAAATCGGGTCAATAGGATATAACAAGTGGTAGTTGCTACATGAATCAGGCTTTAAAAGTGTCATTGTCATGATGAGTGGATGGCAACTCAAGTGCAAAGGCATGTTGTCTTGCTCAAATGGGTACTCATGGGCGTTCTCTTGATGTGAACTTCCCTTGTTTTTTTTACAGCAACTGACAGACAAAGAAACATGTCTAGCTTAATCAATTCTTAACCAAATCACTCCAAATTTCTTTCATAAAACTCATAAGGAACCTCTTAATAAACTAACCTGAGAATTTAGAGCTTAGAAACTCCTTGAATAGATCAGAATCTACTCAAAAATACCCTTATTCAGATTCAATAATTTTCTGCACAACAACAAGTTTCCTTTAATTCTGAACAATTTCACAACGAATTAGCTCTAACATCCTTCATGAAAATTGTGGATAGACTTTTAATTTCACTAACCTCAAAATTTCAGCTTCTAATTCGATTTCTACAATTCGAGAGCTTCAAAACACCAGACTATTTCAGTATTGCCCGATTTTCTACCAAGCTTTCAATTCTCCTCTAATTGATCACTTTAATTTACTCCAATTTCTCTAGCATCTAACCTTCTTCTCCAAAAATTCTCTCTCTGTGAAATAACTGTAGGTAAACCCAAAATAGTGTCACCATTCAATCACATACTTGTAACGCTAATGCCACAAAATTCCTTTCAAGAAAACTTCATGATCGAAGTGCAACATAAATTATAACATAACCTGGAAAATACAACGAAAATGTGGGGCTTACAATTCATTACCACCTTATTGAAATTTCGTCCTCGAAATTTAAAAGTCCTTGCTCAAACGAGGAAGGATACTTGCTCTTTATCTGCTATTTTGTTTTCCACGTTGCTTCTAAAGAACCTTTACGAATGGAATCTTCTTCGTCAATACTTGCTCTCTCCTATCAAGGATCTTTATCGACTCTTCTTCATGAGATAGATCTTTCTTCAATTCTACTAGATGCTCTTGCAACACATGGGAAGGATCATGAATATATTTCCTTAACATGGATTCATGGAATACATCATGTATTTTTGCAAGTTCTACTGGTAACTCAAGTCTATAGATTGCTGGTCCAACTAGTTGCACAATCTGGTAGGGTTCAATGTACTTAGGACTTAGTTTACCCTTTCGTCCAAAATGAAGAATACCTTTCCACGAGATAATTTCAAGGAAACTTGATCTCCAAGCTCGAACTCTAAGTCTCTTCGTCTCTTATCTGCATAACTTTTCTGACGGCCTTGAGCTATCTTAAGATTTTCTCTGATCAACTTAACATTGTCTATTGTAGCTTGAACTAACTTAGGATCGACTAACTTCCTCTCACCCACTTCATTCCAACATACTAAAGTTCTGCAAGGCTTACCTTACAAAACTTCATACTGTGGCATTCCAATACTAAAATGATAACTGTTATTGTAAGCAAATTCCATTAGTGATAGGTGAGTATCCCAACTTCCTTTAAATTGTAACACACAGGCCCTCAACATATCTTCTAAAGTCTGGATAATTCTCTTTGATTGACCATCTGTTTGAGGGTCAAAAGTTGTACTAAATCGTAGCTTAGTTCCTAATGCTCTTTGAAAACTGGGCCAAAATTTTGATGTTAACCTCGAATCTCTATATAATATTATAGAAACTGAAACTTCGTATTGACCCACAATCTTATCAACATAAAGCTTAACTAGCTGATCTAGTGTAAACGTTGCTTTCATCGATATAAATCGAGTTGTCTTTGTGAGTCTATCAATGATCATCCAAATATCATCGAAACCTCTAGAAGTACGAGGAAAACCAAACAAGAAATTCATCGTAATGTGCTCCCACTTCCACTCAGGTATTGGGAGTGGATTCAGAAGTCCTTCTTGTCTTTGGCGCACTGGTTTAACTTGTTACTATATTAAACATCTACCAGCATACTGAGCAACCTTTCACTTTAATCCAGACCACCAATATGTCCTCTTCAAAGTTCTGTACATCTTGGCACTGCCTGGATGCATAGCATATACCAAACTGTGGGCTTATTCCAATATAGCATCTTTGAGCTCCTTGATGTTTGGAACATGCAATCTACCTTGCTTCACAATAGCACCATCAGATCTCAACTCAAACTATGCCCCATGACCTTGCTTTGACTTCTTAAACAAATTTTGAAAATTAGGATCTTCCGATAGTCTTCTCACGATGTCAATCATTAATGAAGACCAAATTTGAACTTTAACAAACAAACTTTCTGATCTTTCTGCAGCTAAAACAACTCTAGAACTTTTAAACTAATTTAGCAAGGCTACTCGAACTCCACATAATTCTTAGAAGTCTTGACTTCCTACTTAAGACATCTGCTACAACATTAGCCTTTCCTAGATGGTACTCTATAGAACAATCATACTCTTTAATCAACTCAAGTCATCTTCTTTGCCTCATATTCAATTCTTTCTGATAAAAGATGTACTTCAAGCTCTTATGATTTGCAAAAATATGGCACTTCTCACCAAACAAGTAATGTCTCCAAATTTTTAATGTCAACACTACCGCTGCTAACTCTAAGTCATGTGTAGGATAATTGCGCTCATACTTCTTTAATTGTTTTGAAACATAGACAATTACCTTACCATTTTGCATCAAAACACAACCTAATCCTTTTCTTGATGCATCACAATAAATATCAAACTCTTTCCTTGAAACTGAAAGAGTCAGAATAGGGGTTGTTGTAAATTTTAACTCCTGATAACTTTGCTCGCAACTTTCTGACCACTCAAACTTAGCATTTTTCTTGGTCAATGATGTCAGAGGTAATTCTATCTTTGAGAAATCATCCACAAAACATTTGTAGTATTCTGCTAAATCTAGTAAACTATGTACTTCTATTGCAATGATAGGTCGCCTCACTCAACAATAGCTTATGTCTTTTGCGGATCTAGACTAACTTCTTCAGTTGCACCATGTGTCTGAGGAACACTACTTGATCTAGTCAGAACTCACATTTACTGAACTTAGCATACATTTGCTTATCTTATAGTGCTTGAATTATTGTTCGCAAATGTTCTTCATGGGCTCTTTTATCCACAAAATATACTAATATACCATCTATGAATACTATTATAAATTGGTCTAGATATGTATGAAAGATCATGTTTGTAAGATCCATGAAGATTGCTGGTGTATTCGTCAAACCGAATGGCATCACTCAAAACTCCTAATGTCCATATCTCGTCATGAATGCTACTTTTGAAAAATCAAATTCCTTGACTTTCAACTGATTATATCCCAATCTCAAATCAATTTTAGAGAAGATTGATGCTTCTCTTAACTGGTCAAATAGATATTCGATACATGGTAAAGGATACTTATTACGTATCGTAACCTTGATCAACTGTCTGTATTATGCACAACCGGAATGTGCCATTTTTCTTCTTTATAAAAAACATTGGGGATCCCAAGATGATATACTAGGTCTTACGTACCCCTTGTCCTTGTAGCTGAACCTTCAACTCTTTCATTTCATTCGGAGTCATTCTATATGGTGTTTGAAAAATACGTATTGTTCTAGGTAACAAGTCAATAGTAAACACAACTTCTATATCAGGTGGCAATCCCGACAAATCGTTGAGAAAAACATCTAGACTCTCCTTCACTATAGGAACATCCCTAGGTTTCAGCCTTTCTTTCTTTGTTTCTACAATACGTGTAAGATATGTCGTACAACCTTTCTTTAGCATCTTTTCATCTTAAAGTGCTAAAATAAAATATGTAGGAATAATTTTTTCTCTATACTCTAAACACTACTTATGCTGATCCTGGTTTTTGAATGTCGCTTCCTTTCTATGGCAGTCCAGAGTAGCATGAAACGTGAATAGAAAATCCATGCAAAGAATCACATCTAACTCTTGCAATTCAAGAGGTATCCAGTCCACATGCATACTAACTTCTTCTACTAAAACTTCGCAGTCTCGTAATACTTCGCTAACCAGTAAAACATCACCAACACGAGTATAGATAACTAACTCATCTAGCAAAGGCTCGACATTCTATTTATCTTACACATAAACATGCTAGAGACGAATTTAAAGTATTTTGTCATTTATTGCAATTTCTCTATTGTTTATTGGTAGAAAGAGAATCCAAGTCTTTAAAAAGAAAAAGAATGATTAATTTTTTGTATTACTTTTTATATATAAAACGTGTTTTAGTTTTTTTTAAAAAAAATAATAACTAAAATAATGTTGGTCACGTATAATTTTCATTTTTAACAATATTTCATGATCTTATTTATGCTAAAAAAAGAGAAAGAAATATGTCTAATTTGTGCCATGTAGTTGACTTTTGTAACTTGTATACACTATTCTTCTAAAACTATTTTTTTCTATTGATTTGGAATGAACTCCCTAGAAAAGCAAAGATGTAGGTGCATCAGATTGAATAACAAATTGTATCTAGGTTTAGTTGCACACAGTAGTTATCGACGTAAAGTAGTCTTATTTCATTATAAATATCACACCCCCTCACAGACCCTCTTCTCTAAGCCTAAAAGAAGGTGTGAAGTCAACAAGTACGTACTACTCACACAACATGAAAAACACACAATATTAACTTGAAGATATTTAGATAGGACTAAAGTGACACTGGATATAACACAATCTACAAGCAAGATAAAAATAACACAGAGAACTTGGTAACCCAATTCGATATATTCATACCTACATATGAGGGGCTATGTGCTCAGTTAAGAATGGTAATTCACTTGAGAACAAGATTTTCATATGTACACAACTTATCTAAAGATAAACTAACTTGTATTATACACATCTCACTAGATTATACAAGATAGATTTTAGGCTCCCCCTAAAATCATTGATTCACAGTTTATCTCTCTATTTCAAGATTCAAAATCTTCCTGTAATTTGTTCTCATGTTATCAGAATGGGTTAAGCTTCCCCTAACTGATACAACTCTTGTCTGCAACGTTCTTTTTAAGGTCAATAACATGAGATTAAACTATGTGTGTAGAGTCATTCTTTTTGCAATGCATATTATCGAATGACCAAAGAACTCATCTCCAACATACCTCAGTGATTTTGATACGACTTACGTTCTACACTCTTAGGTCACATGAAGGATCAAAGTGATATATTTATATCATAGTCACTCTTTGAGAGAATCAAATAAACCCACATAAAATCATCAATATAAGAAAGGTTCTCAAGGGGTTCAAAAAAGGAAAAAAATTTATGAAGCAAAATAGACAAAAATAAAAGAAATTTTCTAGCAAAAAATCTAATACGACACTTACTGACAACTTACTAAGCTACTATTTTTCAGCTAGAATCAATTTAAGAAAACATGCATAGTAAAAAATATACTTACCATAACTGTTCAATCTATAACAAACTCATAACCAAAGTTTAGTAACCAAAAGACATATACATAATTGTTCTTACAAACCCTCAAATTACTAACATAACTCTAGATGCATGATCAAGACACAGTGATAAGACAATTTTAATCCTCAATTTAAAGATCCAAGCTATTAAGGAAGCAAGGACCTTTGAATATTTGAATATAAAAAACGAACACCTCCTTATACTAGTTTAGATCAACTAAGAGAAGGTTTGAATTAGATTAACTCTTAGATCGAAGATCTATAAGCAAGTTTTGGAAATCTTGTTCTAAATTGACTCACTCTACAATCAAGCTTGATCAAGGTTAGATTGAATGGCTCACATGTATTCTATCACAAGAATTACAATTTTTAAGAAAAAAGTTTCAATATGAGATTTCAAATTTCATCATAAAAGTCTAATTCCAAATAGATGAGTAGAAGACATTATATAGCCTTGTAGAGATTCTAGACTATTTAATGAAATTTCAAAAAGTCAAAAATATAAAACCTTAAAGAACTCTTCATTTTTCAACCTAATTAGTCAAATTTAAACAAATTATATTACAATACAAATGTGATGTTAACTAATACAAGAAGTCTTCAAAGTGTTGGGTTCATGGAAGCTTAATTTCTACCCTATAGTTCACTTCAACCGAGACAACATTGACATTTAATACTCCAAATGGTCCTTCGTCTCTTGTAGTAGCATGTAGCACATGAAATTGAGAATGAATCGACCTTATCTATTCTTGTATGTGAAGAATGAATGATTGTTAAATCTTTGATGCCTTATATCTTGTAATTGGTCCCTCTAAAACGTGTGAACCACCATGATTCTTATCACACATGATATCAAAGAAACCTAAAATTGGATGGTAAATTGGTAGCAGTAGGTCAGGCTCGAGAATCACGATCTCTACCTGAAAAGTGGAAAACATTTAGAAATAGTGAGTTAAAAGCCAAGTGAGTGACTATTTAAGTAAAACATGTTTGGAAAACAATATAAAGAAAGAAATCTTAGCAAAGCAACACAAATACTTATAAAACTTGATCATTACTCTAATCTCCATCTGTAAACTGTTCTTGTTTAGTTCGGTTGTAGTAGAATTTAATCGATACCAACAACTCTGATATTTCTTATTCTAGGCACATTATAGCACAATTTAATCAATGCTACTGGGTCCTCACTAAATTGAAACTCTAAGCACCTAATACATGCCCTCACATCAGTGAAAACTTATCTTTGTGCACATTATACTACATTTGCAGAGTCTTAGATGTTCACTATATAAGTCGGGTACAGAGCAATGTTAAACATGTTTATAGAACTTATAATTTGCTCAAATAAATCAGTCATAATAAAGAAATTTCTCACAAACTTAGAACAATTCTAAATCATGCCTTGCGTAAATACTGAAAACTCATGCTTTGCAATGCTTAGTAAATCTAATGTTTAGCTATCAAATTTCAACTTTTAGGTAGAACTTAAGCTTATAAATAACTTAATGAAAACAAGATACTTCAACTTAATACTGAATCATTCTTAGTAGCTCAAAGCTTACATAAATACTTTAACTTGAGATAAATAAATAATCATCGTGCTTAAGTTGTTCAAGACTTGCTTTAAATACTATAACTTGAAATTTATGCTTAAAACAAATATTTGAAATCATTTTGTCACTCACGGGTTTGTACTAGTTCCCCCAAGTCTATAGACTTGTCCAATTTCTTTTTATTCTGAAATAAGAGAATTAAGTCCTAAATTAATTATCTTCATCCTTAAAAATTCTAAACTTTGCTAAATAAATGTCAAAAACATACAAAAATGACCCATTTTAGCACAAAATCATGGGATGGTGCATGGTTGGACAGTGGGCAGACAGTACACGCATGCGCTGGCCTTGTGAGGGGTGTCAGGCCGAGTGCTAACCTCCCTTGTTCACGCAGCTCACTCAGAATGGCCTCTTGTCCTTGTCTAGTGCCATTCCTTTGCTCGCGCAGGCCCTGTCGCAGAGCTCTTGGCGCACACAGGTCTTGTCATGTCGCAAGCATGTTTGGCCGCATAGCTATGCATCATTCATGACACTTCCAATGGCACTCACCGACGCACGCTACGCACAGTGTCCTGACGCCTTGCCAATGCCCCCTTGTGGTTGCCCAATTCTCACCCTCATGTGCATAAGTCAAATTTTCTTTCATTTAAAAAATATATCAAATTGAAAAAAATTCTTCTAAATATTTATTTCTTATCTCTTAACTATCTTACCTCAAACATTCAGACCAAAATTCTAAGTATTTCTCCGGCTAGCACAAACCTTTCGAAGGTTTCTCCAAAGTTCTTTGAAATCCAACCTTCTGTGCTTTTCTTCAATAAACAAAGTTCTTCCTCATATTCTTTTTCTTCGAAAGTCCTCATCGAAAAACTAGACTCTCTAAGCTTTCTTTTGAGACAAAAAAAAAAAAAACTCTTAATTTGCATGAGTAGTTTGACAGCTCTCTTTATTTGAAGTCGGGCTTATATAGACAATTCTGCATGATATACTTGAAGGGATAAGAGCTCTTCGCAGTGGGAGATTTTTACAGGATCAGTCTCAAATTAATTTGGAAAAATTTCAAATATGAATATATTGAAAAAAAATTAAATTAATTAATTAATGTAATGCTAAGCATGCTTTTTCTAATAACAATGAAATTGCAGAGAATGAAAGCTTACTCTCGTTGTAGTCTAACTGCAGGCCACAACCACTTGGATCCTTTTCTATTATCTGAGTAATTGAGGTTTGGCTTGTGTGAGCCTTTTTGGGATTAAAACTTTGAGAGAACGAGAGAATAAACTTTTTTTTTCTCTACAGACCTTCTGCAACTCTACGTGAGAATAAAAAACTCAGTCATACTGTCCTTCCTCTTCTTCATTAGAGAGAAAATTGGATTACGTGGGATTATCCCACGTTCTCCAATAATAACTCCCTCGTTAGGGAGTTATTGATTTAAATTAATTTAAATCCAAATTAAATTACGTTAAATTAAATTAAATTAAATTAATTAACAAATGAATCAAATTTATAATTAATTAAATCATATTTAATTAATATTTCATTTAAATCATATTTAAATGAATGTCTCTCATATAACCTATGGTTTTAATTTAATTAACTAAAATTAAATTAAACAATTAATTAATTCTTCAATTAATTAATCACTAAATTAAATATCTTACATTTAATTTAATTCAGATTTGAATCTTATTCAAATATAACATTCTCTCACAACCTATACACATTAAATATATAGTTTGAATGTGAAACATATACGCATTAAATTTTATCTATAGTTTTAATACGAATCTAATTCACATTAAAACAATACTTAAACTCATTCAAATATTTTATTCTCTCATTAATTAATTTTGAATCACATCCTTAATAAAATTTATATTATAAAGTTTAATTAAAAAAATAAACTTTATATTATAATGTACCACCGTACATTATATCAATTTCCTAAGCCAATTTGAACATTTCAAATTATTTCAAAGATATATTAACCTCATTATCTTTTACAAGCTAGGAAGAGGACCTCATGGACCTACAGATTAGAAGCTACAATGATATGAGATAAATCGGCTAAACTCATTAACCACATTAATCAATATTCGTTAACTGTGTGTACACTCCACTAAAGATTCACAACTGAACTCTTCTCACTGTAAATATATTTCTGTGTCCACGAACGTAGACCAATAACAGCAAGTTAGTCCGTCACAAATGTTCGAAACCCCAACTAGATCAAATTACTGTTTTACCCCTAGGCTACCCTCTTAGTCCTTAAATAACAGTGCTTCTTTTATGAACAACCTACTTATGGTCCAACCAATAAGAAGAAATCCCTTTCGTGTTATAGAGAGGGTAAAGCCCTTTGTTCAAGTCCCGGAGACACCAATTAGGGAAACACTCATCTACTTACCCTAAAGTTGAAAATGAGTAAATTCCATCTTGTGTGATTATGTTTTCAGCTTCCCACTCGATCTTATCCCCAAAATGGTAGGCTTATTGAGTCGACAATCTGACCACTCTCACCCATACAAATCATAGAACAGTCCTTCGTGATCAGGAGTTCATAATACACTCAGGATTAAGACTAAGTTGCCTAGGTCATCCTATTTGAAAAAGAAACCTAACTAGTCAACGTGGTTACTATTTTGTGGTCCAGTCTTATGCAAACTCATTGATACCCCCACACGTGTGTCACCTACACGAACATGTTGGATCATTGTGTTTGTATCAAATACAAAGTGGGCCGTATTCATAGTGTTAACAGGATAAGGTACCCAACCTTATCCCTATACTATAGACCCTTTAAGCTGTATCTTATACATTGATCCATGTACGTCTCCACGTACAGTTCAAGACTCATAAAACAACTTAGAATGTTAGTTTATTGGATTTGGGTTAATTAGACAAAAATAATTAATAACTATTTATTGAAATTGAAATAATAACTCTTTATTAATAACATTCAATGGATTACATTTACTATCTATGAGTTTTAGAGCATAAAACCCAAGAATACTCTTGATACCTCCTACTTGCACTTGCTAATGCTAATTTGTGATTAGCCATCTGTAATCCACTCAACCGATACTCCCATCTCGCCTCTCAGTCTAACAACTCACTTTTGGATGCCTAATCTTCACATTTAGCTTGCCTAGGCTTCTCTTAACTTTGTCGCAATGCTCACGGTGCATGACATAAAGTTGCCTAGCTCTTCCAAACACCTAACCTTTTCCTGTCTTGTAGGCTGGCCACATACTTACTCATGTTGGTCGCATAAGACCTTACTTTTCCCTACACTTAAAAGTCATTGGTCTTGCCGCCAAGAAACCCTTTGGTCAAGCCATAAGCTTGCTTTATATGTCTTGATACCCAGTCATGTCATAGTACCACCCAACGCCCAGGGCATTTGATGCTGCCCATACTCAACACTTAGTCTCTTTGCTTGGCCGCCTAGGATAAAATTTTAAATCCTTCAATGCTCATCTCGCCTAGCACAACACTCAGACAAATATCACTTTCCTTCACTTGGCCGCCTAACAAGCATTACTTTGACCGCTTAGGACATTCAAATGGTCAACCTTAGTGCCTCACTTATACAACACTTAGTCGCATAGAGATTATGTTGGGCCTTCTTTTGGCCACATAACACACTTACACGCCTAGCCATTAGTAAATTTCAACACTTCTTCTCTTTTGGCGGCTTACCTCAACACGTCAAAAGTCTTATCAACTAGTACTTGGCCGCATATTTAGACAACACACTACAAGACTATTTTCTATAACTTCTAACCTTAACTTTCTGTTTTATTAACAAATTAACAACCATAACACCAAATTTATAAAATAATTCAACTGGAGAAATAACAAGATTAGGGTTTACAATAAAGGTTAGTTGTCATGGTTTTTGAATCTCCCTTTTCTCTCGTATCAAATATTTCTCTATTGTTTTTTTTTACTATTTTCCAACATTTTACCTTCTTTTATTTTAAAAGCACACAACAAATGAAATTAGTTTTCTTGGTTACCCTTTGGGTTGCAAACTTATTGAAAACTTTCTTTACTTAATTGATTTATTGTACTCTGTTTCTTGAGATTCAATAGTTTAAACTTTTTTCATTTTACACTACTTCTCAACATTCGTATACTTAAACATAGGGATGTTTTGTTCCAATGCCCATAAGCGTTTAAGAATAATTTCTACATTATTAGTTTTCTCATTCATAGAGATTAATGACCATTTTATATCTCAAATTTGTACTTTATCGATAGATTGTTATTGTAAATAATAACTAAACTATACTTAGTTTCTAGGTAGTTGTGACTAATTGATAGACACATTTATCATTTAGAAGTCTGTCAGCGATTGATAACTCCTATCATTTAGCTTTGTTTAGATCGTTGTTAGCTTATAGACTACCATTGTGATTAACTAATAGACTTTTATCACGATTAGAAGTGTATCGGTGAAAGTCTTTTATTATTAATAAAACTTCCTTTACAACCATCATTTGGCAGTGACAAACTTGTATCATTGAAATTCTCAATCAGTGATAAAAGTTAGTTATTGATAAATTTTGGGTGTGGATGAAGTCTACTAGTGATCAAAAAACTTTTCTCACTAAGTCTATTTGTAGTAAGAGTCTATCAGTTATTGAAGTTTATTAGTAATAAGAGTCTATACTATTATTGATTAAAGTCTATTGATTGCGATAGATTGTTACTATTCTATCACCAGTAGACTGGATGGTGTGAATGTAGCTTGAATTTGTTTTCTAAATATTCACTACAAGAAATTCAATATTCAGTGACAAACTTTTAGTGGCGCAAGTAATTTTTGTCACTAAAAGGTTATTTATAGTGACACGAAAAAACTGTGTCACAAAATATTATTTTTAACGAAATATTATTAGTCCGTGTCACTAAAAGAATCTGTGACATGCACAATGTCGATGTACAAAATTAATTAGTGACGCACAATAATGTCACTAAAAGTGGACTTTAGTGACACGTAGATGTCACTAAAAGTAGGTGTTTAGTGACGCGTACATGTCACTAAAAGTGGGCATTTAGCGATGCGCAAGTATTAAGTCGCTAAGACTTTTAGCTACGTGGATACAACAACAGTCCTAGCGACGTAGGGGCTGCGTTGCTAATACTTTTAACGACGTGTTTTGTACTTTTAGTGACGTTTTTGCTGCGCCACTAAAAACCCAATTTCTTGTAGTGATTGTTTTAAGATATGTGTGAGGGAAAAGAAATCATGAAAAGTAAAACCAAGGGGGGACAAAAAGGAATTGGAAACAAGGACAACATTAAACAAAAAAAGGATGAAAAACATAAGCTATTTACCAACTAGTTACCCTACTTTTTACTCTAATAGGATTATAACAGGGTTATTCTAAGCAACCTAGGCTACTTCGGGTTTAGGGTTTAAGAATGAAATCAATTAGTTACCTAGGCTATCCAAAATATTAATCGTCTTAATGAAATCCCCTAGACTTAATGCAAATGTTTGCTTTGTATGGATGTTATTGAACCGAATTAATCATGTGTCTAGGTTCAATTAGAATTTAATTGATCAAATAAGACGCTTAACTCGACTACCCATGTAAGTACGTTAAGCATATTTAATTACGAGCAATGTATTTTTTGTTTTACGATCCATCATTCAAATGGGTGAATTTAGGTGCTAGACCTTTACTCAGCTTGTAATCTCATTCCACAATTCTCAACCTTTACACACTTGCAATTTACTTTCTCTACCATTTAAGTTCACTACAATCACGAGCAAACCCCTCAGTAGTTAGCTCCAGAAATTTGATTCACAATCAAAGAAAAATACGAATACTCCATGTGGATCGACTCGACCAACTATAACTACAATTTTAGTTTGATTTCGTAGTTTATTGATATCATTTGATTGGTCAAGAGGGATATTGCCACCCCTTCTTGAGTTAGGCCACTGGCATTTTCATTTTAATATTTTATTATTTTTATGATTAAAACATTTCTGTAAAAATTTAAAAGTCACTATCAATTGTACAAGAATAAACGTTAGATAGTAAACCATTTCAATTGCAAATTAGTGACACGAGCAATAAAGGTGTCTTTGAACTTTGATCCTTAATAAATGTCAACCACAATTTGAATGTCATTCATACCATAATCAAATAAAATTGACAATCGTATGGAAGAGAGAGTTGTATCCAATCAATCATCTTTGAATATTAAACTCACACAATTCTCAAACTACATTATTTCATCAACCAAAGCTCCAATAGTCTTGTTAAACATGGATAGACATGTTTATCATATCTTAGTCCACTATTAAAAGAAAAACCACCTAACAATACTATATTTGCAACAACCCGTAACTAAATAAAAGTCAAGGATAATATGTAGAGTAAAAATATCCTTTCGATACCTAGATTTTAGTCTAGTTTTCATTTGGTTCATAAATCTCAAAATATTATAATTCTAATCCTTAAGTTTTGAGTTTAATTTCACTTTAATCTTTTTAAGTTTTAAAATGTTACAATTTTTTCCTTTAGGGTCGTGTTTTGTATGAGTTTGATCTTTGGGTTTAAAATTTTACACTTTAACCTTCAACCTTTTTTTCTTTTAACGAAATACTCACTTTTAGTTTTCATTCTTTAATAGCAAACATAACTAGCATAAAACATTTGTTAGTGATCATAGAGTTTGTGGTTTAAATCTCCAAACTCTCTATGGAATTAAAAAAAGTTGAGTATTTGATATTAATGTTTGTTAATTAATTTAAAATATAACAGTTGTAGTTGAGGATGTAATGAAATAACTAACAAATAAATTAAAATATTAGTAAAATAGCTATATTTTCAAAATTTTAAGAAAAGTGATCAATACCTAAACATAAAACTTGAGCCATTTGGCCCCAACTTGAGGTTGGTGTAATAGTCCACTCCATGTTTGGGGTTCCAATTATAATTGTAAATTGTACAACTATTTACAACATACCATTAACTATATTAATACTATTCAAAATCTATTTTTATTATCATGTATATCATTTCTTACCCATCTTGTTTCTCCCTCTTTGTTACTGTGCTTACTATCTAAACGAATTTGAGTGCCTACTATCATAGTCCACAAGCTCTAATAACTACCAAATATAATAATCAGCTCAACGCTTTCCAATATTCACAAAAAAGGAAAAAGAAAAAGAGAGAAAAAGAAAAGGGTCAACTAGATAAATAGAAATTTTGAAGGTTTCATTTAGAAAAATGGCAAACTGACTTTTCTATTGCAAAAATAGAAAAACGAATTAAAAATAAAATAAAAATAAAATTATCAAATGTCAATCATACCCCTATATGTAGCTTCTACAGCCAACTCTTCATCTTTCAATGAATATAATTACACTTTAATAAAACTTCTGACATAAACATTCAATCAAACAAAAAACCTTTCATCTTCAAACCATTTTGAAACACCATCCCCCATACCCTCCATCTTCAACACGCGAATCGTCTATCTTCAGCACGCAAACCTTCCTTCTGCAAATTTTCATTTTCAAAACGCCTGGTCTTCCTCCTCATCTTCAACACGCAAAACCCTCCTTCTGCAAATCCTTCATCTTCAAGGTTCCATTTTCGTTTTTTGAGCTCTAAATACAAGTTATTCATTCCATCTTCAAAACTTTTGAGGAAAAGATCCATATATTTGCATTCTCAAACCCTAAACGACCATTGTCAAACAAAAATTTCATCTCCATACATGTGCGTACTCCATCCTTAACCTTGCATGCTAAAAAAAAACCACCAAAATTCCATCTTCAAGAAAGTAAGTCTTCAGCATTCCATCTTCAACCGTAGCATTTTTCCTGAAGAACATTTAGACGCCAACTCTCTGTTCAACATCTTTCTTTTGAAGAATTGCAGAGCTACAACATTCAACAATTTCTTTCTAAAAAAAATATTTTATTATCTTCACTGTATCGTAGAGGAGATGGTTAATATATATTACAAAATAGTAATCAATTATTTAAAAAAAATAAAAAGAAATTTGGGGCGTTTTTATTTTTTTAAAAACACCAGATTTTAGCCTATTTTTTCGGGATACCAAACAGAACCCCTAAATCCATTTTAAAACAGTCTATTTTTTGTATAATTAAACAGGACGAAAGAAGAGAAGACCATGACAAATACAAGGAGCAGTGATCGATTGAAAGCTTCTGAAGTAACTGGAAAGAAGATTAAAAATCTTAAAACAACCGAAAGTTTAAGCAGTGAATACGAGGTATTATCTTTTAAAATAGATTGTTATTCTGTATCTCAGCATGTTAATCGATTATCTGTGTTCATACAAGAAAGAGAGAACACAATGGAACCTGTAAAAGAAATAAAAAAAAAAAAAGGCAAAGAACTGAACCAGTTGGTGGTGCAAGTGGAAAAACTAAAAGAAAGAAGATGAATAAGAAGGTAACCATTTTACAGAATGTAAAGCAAACATCAGAAAGAATAAAAAGAGAGAAGGAAGTTGCTCACGAACAACCACTGTTTTCATCGTAGAGGAGATGGTTAATATATATTACAAAATAGTAATCAATTATTTAAAAAAAAAAATATAAAGAGATTTGGGGCGTTTTTATTTTTTTAAAAACACCAGATTTTAGCCTATTTTTTAGGGATAACAAACAGAACCCCTAAATCCATTTTAAAACACTCTATTTTTTGTATAATTAAACAGGATGAAAGATGAGAAGACCATGACGAATACAAGGAGCAATGATCGATTGAAAACTTCTGGAGTAACTGGAAAGAAGATTAAAAATCTTAAAACAAACGAAAGATTAAGCAGTGAATACGAGGTATTATCTTTTAAATAGATTGTGATTCTGTATCTCAGCATGTTAATCGATTATCTGTGTTCATACAAGAAAGAGAGAACACAATGGAACCTGTAAAAGAAATTAAAAAAAAAAAAAGGCAAAGAACTGAACCAGTTGGTGGTGCAAGTGGAACAACTAAAAGAAAGAAGATGAATAAGAAGATAACCATTTTACAGAATGTAAAGCAAACATCAGAAGGAATAAGAAAAGAGAAGGAAGTTGTTCACGAACAGCAAAACAAAGCTCTCGAAGAAAATGAGGTGGTAACCAAAATAATTATATACATCATTCTGTATGCAGAAATATAACTAAACTGTAATTATTTCAATAATCAATCCTAACAACTAGAATGCAATGCAGGACGAGAGAGATCATGAAATGGAGACTAACAACAAAACAGAAGAAAATAACGACAGTGAAGCTACTGGAAGACCATTAGAAAGCCAGGAAGAAATGACATCAACAATTCCTATAGAAAAAAATTTAAATGGTAATTCTTCTTCTTATACTTTTTCAATAGATCCAAGTAGACAAATTCTTAATAGAATATGCATCCTTGAAGACAAAAGTTAAGAAAGAAATTGAAAGAGCAAGGAAGACAAAATAGGGACCTGAAAAGATTGAAAATATTGGAGAAACAAATGAGGTTTGTAATACATACAATGAACTCTATCATCACTGATATTTTTATGTTAATTGTATTGTGATTGGCTGAATATTTAGGTTCTGACTGAATATTTAAGTTTATTTTTGGATAAATTTAATTGAAACCTATTGTTGCTGGCTGAATATGCATACAATAATTGCAATGTGTTGTGACTGTTTTATATTAATTGTATTGTGGTTGGCTGAATATTTAAGTTTAAGTTTAGATAAGTTTATGTTTGAATATGTTTAATTACAAATTATTGTGGTTGTCTGAATGTGCATACAAGAACTTCAAATATTATTTGTTGTGACTGTTTATTGTGAACCGTATTGTGGCTGGCTGAATCTATAAGTAGCTACTTTGAATAAGTTTAATTACAACTTATCGTGGCTGACTGAATATGCATACAACAACTACAAAATAGTATGTGTTGTGACCGGCTGCATTAAAACTTAATATATAGTTTGGATAAATGTAATAAAATCATGCTAATAATACATTGTAATATAGTATTCATTATGCCTTTTATTTTCTTAGGATGCACTATACTTAATGGCAAGATCCAAGAGGAATTCACCCCTGAGGATATACCTTGAAACTAAATTGGATGTAATTGAAAAAATCAAGGAAAAACTTGGTGATACTTTATTAGAGAAATTTAAGGAAACCCCTTTTGGACACTTCCTAGACATTGCAATTACCACTCAATCTTCCCAACTGCTAATGCATCTGATACGAAGACAATGCAAGCCCAAAACTTCCAAGGAATTAAACTTTCTAGTAGGAGGAAGAGTGTTAAAATTTGATCTTAGAGAATTTGCTCTAATTACAAGTCTAAACTGTGGACCTTTACCAAATATGGACAGGGCAAATATCAAGAGAGGGGGGTATATAAAAGACGTGTATTTCGAGGGAGAAACAAAAATAATGAGGATGCATATTAATGTAAGCTTCAAGGTTAGCTTGGCTGAGACTGACAGTGATAGGATAAAAATGGCTCAGTTGTATTTCTTGGAGAGTTTTCTTCTACCAAACAAGATAGCGTATAATGTAGACATTGAACATGTCTTTGATGGTTGATGATGAATAACTGTATAGATCATATCCTTGGGGTAGGCTAGCGTTTGAATTTCTAGTTGATGCAATGCACAAATCAGCATCTAGCAAGTGTGTTACATGCATGACATTGGGTGGTTTTGTATTCCCAATCCTTGCATGGACTTATGAAGTAATCTCTACTTTGAGCACATAACAAAACTGCTTTGCGAAAAAAGTAAGTATGAAGATGCCGAAAATAATAAACTGGGATGTTGATAGTCAGTCGAAATGGACAGACTTACAAAAGAAAGTATTTGATTCACCAGAGGTAACATCGTAATCCATACTCATTAAACAATA
>JBBPDJ010027582.1:0-19224 GCA_037974625.1 Cucumis cinereus | reverse complement strand
AGTGAGACAGAGAAAAAAATGGTGGAAATTAGTTTTCTCTCTCCTAAGAACACTGCCCTTCCTCTCCCCTTCTTTCCGTTTCTTTTCTCCTTTACATGGACGAGGGTTCTTCTTTCCAACTCTTTTCTCTTTTCTCCTTCATATGGGTGAGAGTTCAACCTTCGTCCTTCTCTTCTTATCAGTTCTTTTCTTCTCTTTCCTTCGAATGGGCGAGGGTTGAACCCTCGCCCTTCTCTCACCTCCAAAAAACTACGTTACTTTTCTAAAATGTTTCAAATCTACTGTATTTTTCTAAATACTTTCTAAAATAACAATATTTGACTAAATCCTCCGTTTTATTATTTAAAATGAATTTTTCATTTCACGTTTAACATCTAATCAAATAATTTATTAGTTATTCCCTTTATAAGGAAAATTGTCAAAAATAGAAAAAAAAAACAAAAATATTTACCACTTATAGAAAAAAAAAATACCCAAGTTCAATTTTATAAAAATTTCAAAATTACCCTTTCCCATTGAAATTCGTTTGCGGCCAATTTTCTCCATGAACGCTAATTCCTCCTTAGATTTCTTCCTTCTCCAGTGAATCATCTCCAATTTCTTCGACGTCTCCTCCTTCTTCATCTTCCTCATCAGGTACCCATCTCTCTCTTTTTCTTCTTCTTCTTCATCTTCATCTTCTTTTGTTCCTTCTTCTTTTGTTCCTTCTTCTTGTTATGTTCCCTTTTCTTTTGTTTCCATTTTTCTTTTTCTTTTTCTTATTCTTTAGTATTCTTCTTCTTTGATAATTCTTCATTTTTTTTCCTTCACGGGGATCATTATCGTCATCTTCCACTTCTTCTTCAATGAATTGTGGGACACAAAACTATATCTCATTCTACCTCTTCTTCTTCTTTTTCTTGTTCGAGATAGATCATCATCGCCAATCCTCTACTGATTCTTGAGTTTTCAACTATGACAAAAGCATACATTTGATTTGCTTGGGTATCTATCTTTGTTTATCTCAGATAGACAGTGATAATGGTATATCTCTGTCTATCTAAGATGACTATCATAGCCTATCATTGTCTATCATTCACTATTCTTCTTATTAACCTCTAATATTTTCATGCAACAAATCAATGAAGAAATCAAATAAAGAAAGAGAAAGAAGATGAGCAAATAAAAGAGAAAGAAGATGACTATCATAGCCTATGAAAATGACGCATGAAACTGCTCCAAGCTTCAACTTGAACATTTCTCAAACTCAATCTCAACCTAAGTTTCATTCTTGATTGTAGAATTACTTTATACATTTTGTAAAACTTCAAATTTGTAAAGTTTCAAGTTGAACCTTCCTTTATTTTCTACTTTGTATAGTTTGTAAGTTTCTTTCTACTTGTGGACAATCAACTTGTTTTGAATTTTATAAATTTAACACTTGTGTATTGCTTATATGTTTTTTTATTTGGTTATGTGTTGTTTGGTTGTAGTTCTTGTTATCATTTTCTGTTCCAGATAGATTGAGATAGACCATTACTATTGTCTATTTGAGATAGACTACAATAAATGTGTGTTTGATGGTTTGGTTGTAGTTCTTGGTTTGTTTTAATTTAATTCTACTGAGTTTTGTTGATTTTTTTAATGGGGGACAATGATATAGATCTATCATTTTCTATCCCAAATAAATAGAGATAGGTTAATTAATAGAGATATGTCAGTATCACTATCTTAGATAAAAAGTGATAAATTTATATTATTATTCATCCCAGATAGACAGAGATAGACCACTATCACTATCTGTTTGAGATAGATGGATGATAATAGCTGCCTCCGTTGTGAACAGCGTGAGATAAAAATTGTGCGGCCATTTTTGGTATTTTACATATGGACTGGGCTTTTTTGTGTGGGCTTTTTCCGTTTTCCAAATTTTTTCTATGAGTTGTAATTATTTTGATTTTTTTTCTATATTTAAAAAGATCCTTAATTACAACTCGTAGAAAAATTTTGGAACGGAAAAAATCCACCCAAAAAAGCCCAGTCCACGTGTAAAATACCAAAAATGCCCACACAACATCTTATCACACCCTTCGTGCGGGAAACTGGCGATTATCATTCATCTATCTCCGTCTATCTGAGATAGACAATGATAGTGGTCTATCTCTGTCTATCTGGGATAGACAATAATAGATCTTTATCACTTTCTATCTCAAACAGTGATAGTTGTCTATCTTTATCTATTTAGGATAGAAAATGATAGATCTATATCATTGTTCCCCATCCAAAAAAAGTCAACAAAACTCAACAAAATTAAATTAAAACAAACCAAGAACTACAACCGAGCATATGAGATAATGGTATATCTTTGTCTATCTAGATAGACAATGATATATCTTTATGACTTTCTATCACAGATAGACAGTTATAGTGACCTATATCTATCTATCCAGGATAGAAAATGATAGATCTATATCATTGTCTCTCATCAAAGAAAAAGCAACAAAACTCAGAAGAATTAAATTAAAACAAACCAAGAACTACAACCAAACCATCAAACACACATTTATTGAAGTCTATCTCAGATAAACAGTGATAGTGGTCTATCTCTATCTATCTGGAATAGAAAATGATAACAAAAACTACAACCAAGCAACACATAACCAAATAAAAAAACAACATCTTAAGAAATGCACAACTGTTAAATTTATAAGTTTCAAAATAAGTTGATTGTCAACAAGTAGAAAGAAACTTACAAACTATACAGAGTAGAAAATAAAGAAAGGTTCAACTTGAAACTTTACAAACTTGAAGCTTTACAAAATGTATCAAGTAATCCTACAATAAAGAATGAGACTTAGGTTGAGAATGAGTTTGAGAAACATTCAAGTTGAAGCTTGGAGCAGTTCCATGTGTCATTTTCATAGGCTATGGTAGGGTATGATAGTCATCTTCTTTCTCATTCTCTATTTGATTTTCTTCATTGATTTGCTGCAAGAAAATATTTGAGGTTAATGATAGACAATGATTGTTACGATAGTTATCTGTCTAGCTTGGAGAAGATTATCCCTCTCCATCTCAGATAGACAGAGATATGCCATTATCACTATCTATCTCAGATAAACAGTGATAGATGGCCAAACAAATAAAATGCACGCTTCGTCATAGATGGAAACTCAAGAATCAGTAGAGGATTAACTGAGAAGACAAGAATGTAGATAAATTTCAAAGGAAAATTGGAGATGATGATCTATCTTGAAGAAGAAAAGGTAAACAGCGAGAGTTTTGTATCCCACAATTCATTGAAGAAGAATAAGAGGAAGATGATGATCATGATCCCGATGAAGAAAAAGAACTGAAGAATTATCGAAGAAGAAGAAGAATGAAGAAAAAGAAGAAGAAAAAGAAAAATAGGAACAAAAGAAGAAGGAACATAAGAAGAAGAAGGAACAAAAGAAGAAGAAGAAGAAGAAAGAAGAAGAAGAGGAGAGAGAGATGCGTACCTGACGAGGAAGATAAGAAGAAGAAGATGTCCAAGAAATTGGAGATGATTCACTAAAGAAATTTGATGGAAGCAAGCAAATTTCAATGGAAAATGATAATTTTTGAATTTGTATAAAGTTGAGAGCGGATATTTTTTTCAATAGGCTGTAAATATTTTAGTTTTTTTTTAATTTTTGATAATTTTCCTAATAATAATAATAACTATTATTATTATTATTACAATAATAATAATTATTATTATTATTATTATTATTATTGAATGAGAAATTTTGGACAATCATAAATTGTAACGTCATTTACTAAATTAATGACGAATTTATAAATAATTGAATTTTGGACTAATTAAAAATGACACATGTCCCAAATTGAAATTGAAAACATAAATTGGCTAAGCCTTATAATGTCATGTATTTTCATTTTGACTGTTGGATTAAATAAAATTACTTAGTCTAATTTGATCTTATTGTTCGGGCTAAAATTCAGTTGAGCCAAAAAATAGGCTTAAATTAGCCCAAAACCATATAATTGGGCCCCATACCCATGGAAAAATCAAGTCCAAGCCCATAAAGCCCACCAAAGAACTCTATAAATAGAGAAACTCTCATCATTTGTGGGATTTCATAAAATTTTACTCTATAGAGCGTAAAGAGAATTCTCCCAACAATCAGAAGACTCCCTAGTTTATGAAGTCAAACTACATTAAGCATATGCATTCAACCGAGAGAGAATCAGATGAGCAAGTTCTAGAGATTGACACATAAACACAACATCAGCACAAGTTCTACTCCAAAAACCTCATGCGAACAAATTGGCAAGCTCAATGGGACATCTCAACCTCTCATCTTTCTCTCGTCATCCAAATCTACAAGCTAACAAATGTTAACAAAGAAAACTGCATCCAAATCTTCTACTGTAAGTGACGCTTACACGAGACCTGTCACCCGCAGTAGTTCAAAGGAGATCATCCAGGAACAGAGTCAAGGTTCTTTCATCACAATGAACATCCTCAAAAATTGATAGGCATCCCCTAAACCTGAGATTAACATGAAAAAAAAAAAGTCCTTTATATGATAACTCTTATTCTGCCTCTAGCAGGTCAAAGACGGAATCACACCCTGATGTGATGCTTGTCATGATGACAGATGTATAAGTCGATGCCAACATGCGGAGATGGACAGAAAAATTAATCTCTTGATGAAAGTTGTCGAGGAGCAAGACCACAAAATCGAAGCTTTGAGAGAGCAAATGCAGACTCATGAAACCACTGAGTCTAGTCAAATTCATGTTGTCAAAGCCAATGACAAAGGAAAGAATGTGGTGCAGGAAAACCAATCACAACAACAATTAACTTTTGTCGCTTCCCTCTAAGTTCAGCAGCCATAGAATATGATCGCGAACTCCATTAGAGCTCAGTATGGAGGCTCGTCTCAAACTTCTTTTGTGTACCCTAAGCCATACACCAAAGAATTGAGAACTTGAGAATGTCTCTTGAGTACCAGCCTCTAAAGTTCTCGCAGTTCGATGGAATAGGCAACCTGAAGTAGCACATCACCCACTTTGTTGAAACATGCAAAAACGCAGGATCAAAAGACTAGGTGGTTAGGCAGTTCATTCGAAGATTGAAATGGAATGTTTTTGAGTGGTACATTGACCTGGAGCCGAAGCAATTGACAGTCAGGAACAACTAAAAATAGAGTTCCTCAATCGCTTTTAAAGCACTATGTGCACCGTAAGCGTGATGGAGCTTACCAATACAAAACAACGAAAGAGAGAGCTTGTCATTGACTACATCAATCAATGAAGAGCTCTGAGTTTTGACTGCAAAGATTGACTCACTAAACTGTCTGCTGTAGAGATGTGCACTTTAGGTATGCATTAGAAACTTCTTTATATCCTACAAGGAATAAAGCCCCACAAGTTTGAAGAATTAGCAACTCAAGCTCATAATATGGAGTTGAGCATGGCTAAAAGGAACTAATGGTTTTCAAAGTAAAAAAGGATAAGAAAGAGACGAAAGGCGCTGGAAGATGGTGAAGAGCGTCGTTAAGGAATCTATGGTCGTTAACACGACTCCACTGAAGTTTTTTCAAAAGGAAGAAAATAAAACGTGAAAAAGAAATATGATGGAGGCGAGAGACGTCGCATAACTTTGAAGGAAAGCAGTAAAAAGTTTACCCATTTCTTGATTTAGATATTGCAGACATGTTAGAACAACTACTAGAGAAATAACTTATCCAACTGTCAAAATGTAAACGACCGAAGCATGTAGTAAAGGTAGATGATTCTAACTACTGCAAGTATCACTGTGCTAAAAGAGCTTATTCTAAGGTAGGCTCGTGAGAAAAAGATCAAGCTAGACTTGGAGAAAGTAGCTCAAAACAACTATTCTACAGTGACAATGATATCAAATGCTCCTCCATCAACATCAAATTTTGTGCAAAGAGAAAGTTTGGTCCAATTTGGGACCTATGAGCATATGGTTGTTCAGTTCCAACACAAAATTGTGTTGGAAGATTCTCAAGAAAAAGAAAGACCAATTGAAGAGGATGGCAAAGAGTGGATAGTTGTGACCCGTCGAAAGAAAAAATAGCTAAATCTGATCCAAAAAGAGTCTCGCTCCTATCACAATTATAGAAGAGAGAGTGAAACCCAAAAAATTAAGAGGAAGACGAATACTTGGAAGTCTAAGCTCGTGTAGGAGGAAGATGAGGATTTTTCTTGGTCGCGATGACTACTAACTTTGGCAGACTTCCTTTAAAAAAATTTGTTGTGTTCATTTGGATGGAGTTCTAAAAGTCGATGCGTGTCGTGTTGTTAACAACGAAGGAAGAAAGCATCCCTTCAAGCTCACAAGAAGAGGAGGGAGTGTCAAAATATTTGTCGATGTTCAATGAGAATGATCTACTATCACTTCCTCAAGAAACTAAGAGCATCCTTATTTATGCATTGTTAGATTTAGAAGCATCAAGTTCAAGCGCTCCGACCTCTGCAATGCACGAGAGTGCTTCTTATTGTATGTCTATAGGCTTCTCAAATGAAGTTATGTTGTTGGGATCCAAACTTCATAATAGACCATTATATGTTTCAGGATACTTTCGAGAACAGAGGGTTGATCGAATTTTGATTCATAATGGATCAGCTGTCAACATAATGTCAGTGTCGACTATAAGTAGTTAGGTATCTTGATGGATGAAATCATAAATACCAAGAAAGCAATTCATGGCTTCAACTAGGACAACCAAAAAGCGATAGACATGATACGCTTAGAAATTTACCATTGGTGACCTAAAGGCCAATGCACTGTTTCACGTCATAGACTCAAGGACCACTTACAAGTTGTTACTACGTGGTCCTTGAATTCATGGAAATGGAGTAGTAACTTCAACACTACATCAATGCTTTAAATTTTATCGAGAAGGTGTAAAGAAGGTTGAAGTCGACTCTAACCTGTTCTTAGAACCTGAGTCTCATTTCACAAATGCAAAGTTTTATTTGAGGAGTGATATTATTTCAGAAGCTATGCCTGTAGAAATTCCCATGATAAAAATAGAGGATTATCTAAAGCTCAAGTCACAAGCAAACACAAGGAAGAAACCACATGAAGAAGCAGATACTTTTAACTCTAGCCAGGGTGAGGCATTCGATGGCAGCACAAAAAGTATCATCTTAAAGGATGAACAAGCTTCGAACCCTCCTGCCTTGCGCTATTTCCTCAGTCGAGGCATAAGAAGGATGAGTCACCATTCATGGAGTGCCCAAAAGGCTTGAAAATTGATGGCAAACACAGTTATGACTTTACAGCTCATGCTGAGTTCAAAAGCTTGAAAATTTATGATCGGCCCGAGCTTTCCTCAATCCAGAAAAAGCTTTTACAGGAAGTGCATGTTATACCCATGTAAGAAAAGGGCTCGAATATAAGTCGTCCGAGCAGGTGTTTATAATTAGAAAGAGAAAGGAAAGAGTGGTTGTCAACAATCATATAGCTTCTGAGGAGGTCGATGATACAAAAGAAAAAGGAAGCATAAATTAGAGAACCTCTGCGTTTGAATGAATTAGACCGTCTGTTTTGCACACCCTAGTCTTCGAAAGACTAAGCATGATAGAGGCGGAAAGGGAGAGTCACTGGTCAGCGCCTAACCTTGACTAACATTTGACCTTTCGAAGGTTAACTATGCCTTCCAAAGGAGAGGAAACCGTTGTTTCGGATTTAGAGGTCACAAGATCATCAGCCTTTAAAAGGTTAGGCATATGATGGAGGCGAGAGACGTCGCCTAACTTTGAAGGAAAGCATAAAAAATATTTACCCATTTCTTGATTCAAGTATTGCAGACATGTTAGAACAACTACTAGAGAAACGTTTATCCAACTGCCGAAATGTAAACGACCGAAGCAAGTAGGAAAGGTAGATAATTCCAACTACCGCAAGTATCATTGGGCCATAAGTCACCAAGTAGAGAAATGTTTTGTGTTAAAAGATCTAATTCTAAGGTTGGCTCGTGAGAAAAAAATTGTGCTAGACTTGGAGGAAGTAGCTCAAAACAGCTATGCTATTGTGATAATGGTATCAGATGCTCCTCCATCAACATCAATTTTTAGGCAAAGAAAAAGTTTGGTCCAATTTTGGACCTATGAGCGTGTGGTTGTTCAATTTTAGCAGAAAATTGTGTTGGAAGATTCTCAAGAAAAAGAAAGACCAATTGAAGAGGACGAGGAAGCATGGTTGGATAGTTGTGGCCCGTTGGAAGAAAATACAACTAAATCTGATCCAAAAAGAGTCTCGCTCCTATCAAAAGTATAGAAGAGAGAGCAATACCCAAAAAAGTAAGACGAAGAAGATGACTTGAAAGTCTAAGCTCGTGCCCCTGCAATGCACGAGAGTGCTTCTTATTGTATGTCTATAAGCTTCTCAGATGAAGATTTGTTGTTGGGATTCAAACTTCGTAATAGACCTTTGTATGTTTCAAGATACGTTCGGGAAGAGAGGGTTGATCGGATTCTCATTGATAATGGAACAACTGTCAACATAATTTCAAAGTTGACTATGAAGCAGTTATGCATCTTGATGGATGAAATCTCAAATAGCAAGTAAGTAATTCAAGGCTTCAACCAGGACAATGAAAGAGTGATAGGCATGAATGCTTAGAACTAACTATTGGTGACCTAAAGGCCAATGCATTGTAGACTCAAGGACCACATACAAGTTGTTACTACGTCGTCCTTGGATTCATGGGAATGGTGTAGTAACTTTGACACTACAAATCAATGCTTTAAACTTTATCGAGATGGTGTAAAGAAGGTTGAAGTCGACTCTAACCTACTCAGAAGTTAAGTCTCATTTTCCAGATGCAAAGTTTTATTTGAAAAGTGATAATATCTCAAAAGCTATGCCTACAGAAATCCCCCTGATAAAAAAAGAGGATGATCTAGAGCTGATGTTACAGGCAACTACAAGGAAGGAACCATATGAAGAAGCAGGTACATCTAACTTTAGGCAGGGTGAGGCGTCCAATGGCACCACAAAAAGTATCATCTCAAAGGATAAAATTGATTCAAACCCTCCTGCCTTGCGCTATGGTCCTCAGTTGAGGCTCAAGAAGGGTGAGTCACATTTCGTGGAATGTCCAAAGGGCTTAAAGGTTGGTGATGTTGAAATTTTAAAAGATTCATTACACCACTTACTAAAATAATGAAGCATGAAATAAAATTAGACCTGATGGAAGCAAACTTTCCCTAAAGGTAGCGAAGATGAATTTGACCCCAAAGCTTACAAACTGATGGCAAAATCAGGTTATGACTTCACAGCTCACATCGAGTTCAAAAGCTTGGAAATTTATGAGCAGCTCGAGCTTTCTTTAACCCAAAAGAAGCTTTTATAGGAAATTCATGCTATACCGGTGTAAGAAAAAGGCTTGGATATAAATCGCTAGAGTTGGTGTGTATAACTAAAAAGGGGAAGGAAAAGTGGCGACAACAATCATATAATTTCTGAGGAGATCGATGATACAAAAGAAAAAGGAAGCAGTAATCAGAGAACCTTAGCGTTCGACCGAATTAGACCGTTTGTTTCGCGCATCCTAGTCTTCGAAGACTAAGCATGATAGAGGCAAAAAGGGAGAGTCACCGATCAGAGCTTAGCCTTAACTAGTGCTCGACCTTTCAAAGGTTAACCATGTCTTCCAAAGAAGAGGAAAACGTTGTTCGGGATTCAGAGGTCACAAGATCATCAGCCTTTGAAAGGCTAGGCATGAGCAAAAAGCAAACTGAAACAAGCACCTCGTGCCTATATTTTCGATCGTTTTGGACAGAAGGCTCACATGGCAACACTAGTTTTAGCGTAGCTACAAAGAGGAAGGAACTGACATCCCACACGTCAATTTGATGCTGCATTAAGCACGAGGGCATCGAGAATTCCCCTGGTAAAGAGTTTCTTTGCGAGGCAAAGGAAGATGGAGAAATTTGAAGTTTTTTTCCTTCTCGAACGGAAAGAAAAACCTTTTTTACTCTCAATACCAACAAAGGCTCGTTCAAGGTGAAACGACGCGACGTAATACTAACTAATCCTAAAAGTGAAGCCATAGAACAGAAGGAAGGTAAAACTTTATGTCATCAATCACCATCATTGCGAAGTCAGAGACTGAAACTCTTGAAGAAGATGCAGAAGATATCCCACAGTCTTGAAGATGGTGGCCAATCTACAGCAGATGAGCTTAAAGAGGTGAATCTCAATTCAATAGAGAAATTGCGCCCAACTTTTATTAGTGCATATCTTTCTAGTGAAGAGGGAAGAGGAGGGTGAATACAGAAGTTTACTCATCGAGTAAGACATCTTTGCTTGATCATACAAGGATAGGACTTGATTCAAAAGTAGCAGTCCATCATCTCGAAATCAAACCAGGGTATCGACCAATTAAGCAACCTCAACGACGCTTTCGACGAGAGCTTATTCCCCAAATTGAGGTTGAAGTTAACAAGTTGATTGACGCAAGGATTCACTTGCAAGGCCAAATATCCAACTTGGTTAGTGAACATTGTCCTTTACAGAAAAAAAAAACGAATAACTTCGCGTTTGCGTAGACTTTCGTGACTCAAATAATACATGTTCTAAAGATGACTTTCCTTTGTCTATCACAGAAATCATGGTGGATGTAACCATTGGGCACGAGACTTTATCCTTTATAGATGGATCGTCTGGATATAATCAAATACAAATGACCCTTTCATATGAAGAAATGACAACTGTTCGAACTCCAAAGGAAATATACTGTTACAGGTTGATGCCCTTCAAATTGAACTTCAAATTGAAGAATGCTGGTGTTATTTATCAACGCTACATACAGA
Organism: Cucumis cinereus; assembly: GCA_037974625.1. Classification (NCBI taxonomy): domain Eukaryota; kingdom Viridiplantae; phylum Streptophyta; class Magnoliopsida; order Cucurbitales; family Cucurbitaceae; genus Cucumis; species Cucumis cinereus. The sequence goes on along the minus strand of JBBPDJ010027582.1, from coordinate 8,406 downwards.
AAGTGTTTGACCATATGCTACAGAAGCATGTCGAGTGTTATGTTAATGACCTTGTGGTCAAGTCCAAGAGACGACAAGAACACTTACAGGATTTAAAAATTGTGTTCAACTTAGAGATGTCCAAAAAAACTGTGGGGTCTGGGCCCCGTGGGGACCTGCCCCAAACAGGGCGGAGATTCCCCGAACCAATGGTGAATGGGGGAGAGAGTGGGGAATTTTTTTTCCCCACTTCCAATTCGGGGCTAAGGACGGGGAATCCATTTCCCGTCCTCGGCCCTGGCCCCACCCCACATCCTCGCCCCGCCCCGAAAATATATATATATATATATATATATATATATATATATAATATATATGTATGTAGCATTTGTTATTTTTATATTTTATTTTGTATTCTTAATTTTACAGGTCTTTTTCTTCAAATAAAACACTAAAAATTTAAAACCCCATTTCTCCAAAAGCCAGCCGCTTCAGTGCTCCACTCTCATCTGTCGACTACCCACTACCATAGTCCCAACCTTCCGACGAAATCTCTGTCGGCCATCTCTCTGACACTCTCGCCTTTCCCACTGTGACTACATCCCAAGGTTGGTTTTATTTTCTCTTTTCTTTCATTCGGTTGTGGAGAATCAAGAACATTTTTTTTTTCTTTTGTTGATTTCTTCCTAAAAAATATGACGACAGCATAAGAAAGTTTAAAAGATTGGAATTTTGTTATACTTCATTGGTGCTCTGTTTTGGAATGAACATTTTGATGGAAAAAATAAACTTGGGTTTTAGTATGATTGGATGGTTTCGAGTCTTCTTGATGATAGGGTATTTGCACATGAACAGACTATGTGTAAATAAAAAAGATAAATTATGGTGTATAATTGGAATCCGATTTTTGTGTTTTTTTTTTTGTTTTTGTATTGTCTGACTAGTTGTTAAATTAGTTCACATTTTAAACACTTATTATAAGGTAATTTTTTGTTGTTCTTGTGCAAGTGTATGCTATAATACTTAGAGTTCTTGTAGCAAGTGTAGACAGTGAGGATGTTGTTAGTTGTTCCTATTTAACTTGTATTGAGTATTTTATATGGCTAACTAGTTATCTTTTGAAACCTTTGAATCACTCACAAAAAAAGTGTCCCTTTCTCCTTCCCCACCCTCTCTATTTACCATCAACTAACATAGCAACATCTCTAGCTAATTAATAATATTTTCCAGCAATAACATTTGGTTTTGTCACCTATTTTTGGAATGGAATTATAACTTGATAGGTTTATCTATTTATTTGATGTTTATTTGATTTACTCTTTGCATGTGATAATTTTTATAATGGATATGAGATAAATTTTATGTTCCATTTGTTGATTGTTCATAACAAATATTGTTCAATTTTGATTAATTGTAGTGTAAATGTCTTTATCGAGTAATAATGTGTTAGAACAAGGTGGTTCAACTCCAACCTCTATGAATATGAGTGAACCAAACCCAATGAATAGTGGCTCAAGTCGTCATGATCAATCTACACCTATTGCATTAGATAGTGATGATAATGAGAATTTATACGTAGTAGATTGACATCAGTGGTATGGAATCATTATAAAAGACAGAAAATAAATGATACCATGAAAGCAATATGCAACTATTGCAGGAAAAAAAAATAGAAGGAGAAACAAAAAATGGTACAAAACATTTACATGATCATTTAAAAATTTGTCCCTTACGAAAACAAAGAGACATTAGGCAATCATGCTTGAGACCCGCTAAAACCAATGATGGAAAAGTAGTGTTAAATTCAACCTTTCTTTATTATGAAGCTTCTAGAAGAGACCTTGCTTGTGCCATCATTTTACATGAATATCCTATAAACATAGTTGAACACAAAGGATTTAAAAAAAATTTTAGTGGTGTTCAACCAATGTTTAAAATGGTTTCAAGAACAACGATGAGGAGAGACATAATAAAAATTTATGAAGAAGAGAGAATTAAAACAATGAACTTTTTGGATAACAACAAAAGTAGGTTTACGAACATGTGGACTGCGACAAGTCAAAAAACGGGATACATGGCAATCACTGCACATTTTATTGATGATTCTTGGGTTCTACCAAGTAGACTTTTGAGGTAATTTAATTCTTTATTTTATTATATATTATTTGTTCAATATATAGTTTTCATTTTAACATATTATGTCACAATACTAAGTTTATACATGTGCCACACCAACATACTGGACATTTACTTTTTGAAGCATTGATAGAGTGTATATTCAATTGCAACATAGATCGTAAATTGTCTACTTTACCCGTAGATAATTGTTCAACGAATGATGCAATGGTTGACATTTTATTGAGGAGGTTAGATTTAAGGACATTGTGGTTACATGGAAGATTGTTCCACACTCGTTGTTCTACACTTATTTTGAATTTGAGAGTGAAAGATAGTTTGGCTGTAATATCAGATGGTATAGAGAAAATTAGAGGTACAGTGCATTTTTGGACTCATTCTCCAAAAAGGAAAGAAAAATTTAAAGAAGGAGTTGGTCAATTAGAAATTTCATGCCATAAAAAGTTAAGTCTTTATTGTGTTACAAGATAGAATTCAACTTTTGTGATGCTCAAAACTGTTTTGGAATACAAAGATGTTTTTCCTCGTCTAAAACAACGTGAACCACTATACACTTGTCTTCTTTCAGAGATTTGGGATTTTGCAAAAGAAATGTGTGATAGATTAGAACCATTTTACTTGATGACTGAGTTATTTTCTAGGTCAAGTTACCCAACCTCCAATGTATTTTTTGAAGAAGTTTGTGAAATTAGGTTGGAACTTTCTAAGTGACTAAATTCTGATGTTGAGGAAATACAAACAATGGCATCAAGAATGATTGTTAAGTTTGAAAAATATTGGAGTGTGATTCATGGTGTATTGGCAATAGCTACAATATTAGATCCTAGGTTTAAGATGAGATTGATCTAGTTTTATTTTTCTCAAATCTATGGATCTCATTATACTATTGAAGTTAAACGTGTTACAGATTTGTGTTGTGATTTGATGAAGTTTTATAGTACAAAATCAAGTACTGTAGAAGAACATCCTCAATGTTCTACATCTACGGTTAGTACTTCTTCAACTTCAAAGTGAGATGGAAGAAGTATTTCAACTTCTATTGTCAACAGGAAAGATTGATATCTCAAGTTTGAAGAGTTTGTTAGTACTGTGAAAAACGATGTTGATAATGTCAAATCAGAGCTGGATCATTTTTTGGATGAGTCTCTTTTACCACGATCAGAAGACTTTAACATTTTACAATGGTGGAAGTTAAATGGAGTAAAGTATCCAATTTTGTACCAAATTGCAAAAGATGTTCTAGCTGTTTTTACCACTACCGTTGCTTCTGAATCTGCATTTAGTATTGGTGGTAGACATGTAGGTCCACATCTTCCCAAATTCATGAAAACTTATTGGAGGCTTAGATGTGTACTCAATCTTGGCTATGGGCTCAAGGTATGAGTTAATAGTCTTATTTAATTTATTTAATAAGCTGTTATTATTTACATTTGATATCTTATTTACTTTGTGTCCTATCAGATAATCATACTTTCATAGATGCTAAAGTGCTAGAAAATGTTCTTGAGGATTGAGATCCAGATGATGATGTAAGTTATTAGTTCGTGTATTATTATTTATATTGATTTATATTAATTTGTACAATATTTGTGTTCTTTTATTTCAAGAGTCATCACTACTACAAAAAAGGGTTTACTTGACAGTTTTTCAATGTCAAGTATGAGATTACTTGACGGTTTTAAATCCGTCAAGTAATCCAGTGTCAAGAATAAAAGATTTTTTCTTGATAGTGTATAAACGTCAAGCATAACACTTTACTTGACAATTTTTTACCATCAAAACTAATACTTGATAGTTTTTCACCGTCAAATAATCTAGTGTCAAGAATAAGGAATTTTTTCTTGAAAGTACAATCTTGACACTTTACAACTATCAAGAATTAAACTGTACTTGACAGTGTTTCACCGTCAATAAAAGTTTGTAATTTTTTTAAAATTTAAAATTTATTATACCCATATAATTGCACCTGTTCCACCTGTTTTGCAATTCTAAAACAGTATATATATATATAACCAACAATATTGAACACTGGTAAATACGATATATAAATACTTTCAATATCACAACACTAACAACTTCATGAATAATTCAAGTGTTACAAACTCTCCAACAAATGAATAAAACTCATTTGGGCACAACATACTTAATAACAAGAAATGAGTTATGATTCTTAATCATAAAACACAAAGATATGTAATAATAAAAAAGAGAGATATCACTCAGTTCCATCAAGCACCCCAATATTTTTAGGTAATTCCAAAGTCAAAGTCTCGCCGTTGTTATCTTCAACTCCTTGAATTCTACAAACAAAAAGAGAAAGTATTAAAACAAAGAACTTTAAGTCTAAAAAATGCCTCTAAGAAGCTTTCCAACCAATTATGTTTTTAACTTTCTTATCGAATGATAAGTATATAAACACAGTGCAAAGAAAGCAAATCCAAAGAGGTGATATTCAATCATGAATTACTAAAGTTCCAAAGATGATATTCAATTATTTGATAAATCATACCAGACAGAGTAGAAGTATTTATGTCCACATGACTTAACTACCAGAGTTGTTGACAGTAGCTTATGCTCGACTAAAAATAATGGTTTGAAACTAGATAAATACAGGACATTTGATCAAATTAATCCCCCAATTTTATATAGTGAGGCAAACAACACAAATTACACAATTTAAAAATAGATCGTGCTGTAGGATCTCTTTTTTTCCTTTCCAATTGGACAAGGAAATAAGGTTGATGGAAGAAAGATGGAATCATAGTTTAAACCATTCGTATCAATTGTTAATGATAGGCATCATCACAATACAATTAACCGAAGGGAAAATAAAAATTTAAGAAGTTAGCTCTTCAAATATACATGCTTCAGTAACGACATTGTGTTGGTAAATAATTATGTAGGACTACTTATGTTCATTACGCATTAAAAATATCAATCTTTTACGATGTTAAAAGCCATCAAAGTACATTTTAGAGCAGTAACACAACACAATAAAATCAGTTCTTTGCATCACACATAAATGATCTAATGTAAATAAAAACAAAGTCCAAGAAGTCAACAGTCAAATTAGATTAGGCACCATGGTGATATCAAGAAATAGCCAACAAAATATACACTATTTGCTATCATCATAAAACCCTCCCCCCATGAAGCACTCATAGGAAGTTTTGATTTTCCTCTTATAGTGATAATTCTCAATATAGATTTTATTCGAAAGCCTTCCTCTTTTGTAATGACTTAATGTCAGTCATGGCATGCTACAAGGTTCTACAGACATGGAGAACTAATCACAAAAAGACGAGAGATTCTAAAATTAAGTATTATCCTACTCTGTAAGACTATATTCGACAAAATGAACACCAAGATAAATGGATGGAAATCAGTTACCTGCCATTCCCTTCAGCACCACCTCCAGCATCGGGCTTCTTATCAATACTCACTTCTTACTATATTGAACAAGGCATAATCTAAACCTTTCACTAAGTGGGTATGCTATAACGTCCCCTGCATCAAAGTAGCTCAAAACATTAATATAAAATAAAAATAATGACTTGGAAATGTCTCCTGATTTCAACTTCAGCCATAATAGGTAATACTATCAAGATTCAGAACAACTCCAAATGCATAACTTTTATGGTTAAGAACTTATCTAAAAAGTTACATCCCCATTACTTATAGACCAACAAGGAAGAAATAGAACAGTTGTACTTGTAAAACCCACTAAATATATCTACCCCAATTGAACTGAATGCAAATGAAGAATAGTTCCTAATCTCATTCTACGAGAACGAACCTCTAAGGTACTTGCTCTTCTCAATGGATAACTTATGTGCATCAGTCGCTCTGGAAAAAACAAAGACAGACTAACAAAATGAACATAGAAAAGCAAGAGTCAAATACTTAACAATCAAATCACATAACAAAATTGCATTCATCAGGTCTAACCGAATGTCAACTGCCCCAAAAAGCGCAACAACATGAAAACCCAGCCCAGTGGGTTCATAATCAGGATAACCACAATCTATAGTGAACAAAAACGATAAAATTCCAAACACTCGAAAATTTTAGTTTTGTACTATTGATACAGTGGTCAAAACAAAAGATAACATAGAAAAAAAGAGAAAATTATAAGAAATGAAACATACCACAAAGGAAGTCAAAGTCAAGCATCCGTTGGATGGGTAGTTGCTTGTAGTTATAGAACAGTGCTTGGGTCATACGAGACAATATTTGTCCAGTAGTCATGGTGATCGTCAAAGGAACTTGAGGACAGGAACAATCTTTTGTCATACTTTTTTCATCTTTATTCACTACTATTTTTCCCCCAAAAAGCAAAGACTTAAAGGAACTTACAACAAAAGAAATTAGGTTTTAAGTTTATCTACACATGATTCAGCGAACACAATTACCAAGACACAAATTAGATAAAATGAACTTCCTCGATCAATACATCTTCCATCACCACATATTATGATTATCTAAAATCCAATTAGCTAATATAATCATTCTTTCGTTTCATTATATTTCAACTAAAAGCCCTACATGAATTAAATACATCTGTTCAAACACCAAATTGATCTAAAGTTGCAAGTTGAGAAAGCGAAATAAAAAACCAATAATGTCTACAAAATTAAATAGTTCTACATTCAATCCACACATAATTCAACAAATCTATCTCGAAAAATAGAAAGAAATCCAACGAATCACATTATGATCTACCGAGACAATAAATTAAAGAAATGCAAACAACTGCATACCAGAAACAAATCTACTAAAAATTTAAATTCCAAAGCAAAAAATAACGTAGTTAAACCCTAAAAAATTGACCAAATGTATCAACAACCTCAATGCCTCAAAAAACACAAACGACTGTCAAATCCAGAAGATTAAAAATAGCAACAAGCTCAATGCCTCAAATTTTTTTAAAAAATATCGAATAGGTCAAATACCTGATTACGAACTGAATCTTGAACAAATTTAAGTCATGAGCAACATGAATTGAAATAATTAATCAATAACATGAAATTTCAAGTGTTAAAAGATTTAAAAGTTAATCAAATCACATAGAACAACAAAAAGAAAAAGTGTGCATGAACTTCTATATATATGAATTAAATAAAAATATGTTCATTATGCGATTGAGAAGAATAAACAAAGATGGAATAAAGAAAAAACCTAAGACAAAAGGTAAAATAGAAGAATAAAAAAAATTAGTAAAATACTAAAAATAAAAATATATACCATGGAGAAGAAGATTAGTTTGCTGAGAATGTGGAGAAGAAGAACAAGGAACCAACATCAACACTTTATTTTCTTCAACACTTTCTCTCTAGTTATTTCTCTAGAACCAAACAAAAAACAAATCGCCTGATTTCAAAAACAACCAAAATCCACCACTTATGAGGGTTAACTAAAAAATGGAAAAAAAATAAGAACAATCGAAAAAAAAACTATCAAAATTGAAATCTCACCGGTCGTTCACGTGTAACAAAGTTTGCTAGAGTTTATTTGTAAATGTTGAAATCTCACAAACTCTTTAATTTTTGCAGCACCCATATGAGTTTGTCGGTTGTTCATTCTCGCACGCCACAGTTCGTTCCTCAACTGAAGCTCACTGTCGTCCGTTCCTAAAGTAAAGTAGGAACATTGTCCTTCGTTCGTTCGCAAGCCGTTCGAAGCTCGTCATTCGTTCGCAAGCCATTCGTTATCGTCCATCTTGGTCAAGTTCATAGTCTTCTTTTGAGTGAAGAGGAAAATGAAATAAGGGTTAGGGTCGTCGTTGGAGTGAAGAGGGAAATGAGGGTTAGGGTTTGGGTTTTTTTTTCATATTTCCAATAGAAAATGAAGAGGAAGAGGTGAGGAAAAAAATATTAAGCGTAGGAAAGGAAAAATGAGAGAGGGATGTGTGGAGGGAAAGTAAAATTCGCTAAATTTTTTTTTATTAAAACAATGTTATTGGGTCCTGTGTAATTTTGAGATGACACGCGGATGGACACTTTTTTTTAATTCACATACTTTACGGGTAAATTCCGTCAAGTAAAATTAAATTATACTTGACGGGTAAAAACCATCAAGTATGTAAAAAAAATTCAAAAACTTTCTTCATTTTTCCTCTTTTTATTTATTCTTGACGATTTTTAACATTACTTGATGGTTTTTCTATGTAACACCCCAGGTTTTCAAACCTTAACCCAAGGTCGTTACTTAAGTAAAAAATCATTAAATTCATTTTAAAAGACAAAGACAAAACAAAACAAACATTTTAATTAAATCCAAGTAAAGTAACAA
>JBBPDJ010027551.1:0-19240 GCA_037974625.1 Cucumis cinereus | reverse complement strand
GCCCAGTAGTGGGTTCCTTACTGGGTATTTTTATACTCACCCTTTTCATGTTTATTTTTCAGGTAAGTATGAGAAAACCGACGACGAACAGGAAGGACCAGTGACCATGTGTTTGGAGACTTTATTGACAAATGTTTCCGCTGTAGTCTTTGTGTTGTTGTTGTTATTTGTGAAAAATACTTCCGCTGCAGTCTTTGTGTTGATGTTGATATTATTGTCAAATGCTTCTGCTACATTTTGTAAAGAATATGAGTTTTTGTTTAAGTAACGACCTCGGGTTAAGGTTGAAATTCTGGGGCGTTACATACCCTCTCTATGACACGAGAAAAATTTTTGTTTATTGGTTGGACCATAAACAGGTTGTTCATTAGAGGAGCACTGATATTTATGAACTAAGAAGGAACTAAGGGTAAAATGGTAATTTTACCCAGCTAGTGTTACGAACATTGTAAAGGACCAACTTGTTGTTATTGGTTATATCCATTAACACAAAAATATATCTAAAGTGAGAAGAGTTCAATTGTGAGTCTTTAGTGAAGTGTACACACAGTTAACGAATATTGATTAATGTGGTTAATAAGTTTAGCCAATTAATCTCATATCATTCTAGCTTCTGATCTGTAGGTCCATCAGGTCCTCTTTCTAGCTCGTAAAGGTAATGAGGTTAATATATCTTGGATATAATTTGAAATATTTAAATTGACTTAGGGAATTAATATAATGCATGGTGATATATTATAACATAAAGTTTATATCTTAATAAAACTTTATAATATAATTTTGGATGTGATTCAAGTATAGGTTATGAGAGATTAAAACATTTGAACAGTTCAAGTATTATTTTAATATGAATTAGATTCATAATAAAACTATAAATTAAATGTGTAATTATACATTAAACTGTAGGTTATGAGAGAATATTATATTTGAAGATTCAATAAAAATTAAATTAAATATAAGATATTTAATTTAGTAATTAATTAATTGAAGAATTAATTAATAGTTTAGTTTGATTAAATTTGATTTAATTAAATTACATTTAAAACTATAAGTAATGAGATAATATTGTTTTTAATATGATTCAATAAGAATTAAATTAAATATAAGATGTTTAATTTTATAATTAATTAATTGCATAATTAATTAATAGTTTATTTTAATTAAATTTGATTAAATTAAATTAAATTAATAACTAAATGTTATGAGAGAGATTCATGAAATATTAATTAAATGTTATTTAATTAATTATTAATTAATTTTTACTTTGATTGAAATTAAATAATTGTGGGAAACGTTAGATTCACCTAATCACACAGATCTCTCTAACCTCTTTTTTGTTTGTTTTTGTTCTACAAGAAAAGGAGGTTGTAATAGTTCTTTTCAGTGTTTTGAAAAAGAACAAGAAAAAGAGAAGAGATTGGCATACAAAAGAGTTTTCCTCTCTTTTTCTCTCTCCATTTTTCTCTAAAAGAATTTTCAAGTTCCAAAAAGGTTTTCACAAACCAAACCTCATCTACCCAGAGGGTAGGAAAAGTTCCAAGTGGTGGTGGCCTCACATTTGGTGATTTATAGATTCAGAGTCGGCAACGAAAATAAGTTTAAATTTCTTTTCCATAATTCATTTTTATATTAGAAAAGCATGCTTAGCCTTTAATATTATTTTTATAATAATTGTTTCTATATTATAACTTTGCCAATGAATTCGTATTTTTAATTTCTCAATTAAATTTGAGTAATAGTTTTGTTAAATCTTCTGTTGCGCTGCGCAAGGGCTCTCATCCCTTCAGTATCACCATACATTATATTAGTTTCCTAAGTCAATTTGAACATTTTAAATTATATCCAAGATATATTAACCTCATTACACTTTACGAGCTAGGAATGAGACTTAATGAACCGATAGATTAAAGGCTATAATGATATGAGATTAATTGGCTAAAGTCATTAACCACATAAATCAACATTCCTTAATTGTGTGTAAACTCCACCAAAGACTCACAGTCAAAGTATTATCATTGTAGATATGTTTTTGTGTCCACAAATATGACCATTAACAGCAAGTTAGTCCTTCACTAATGTCTGTAACACATTAAAGGATGATGCTCGAAAGTTTGAAGTTTGAAATGAAATTTGTGATGCTACAGATGATCCAGACAACGGGTCAATTTGAGGGTTTTTTAGGAAAATATCCACATGAGCTTTTGATCAATTTTCTGGAAATATGCAGAGCATTCTCTTTTTATAACGTTACTCAAGATGAAATACGACTGATATTAATTCTCTTTCACTTTAAAGGATGATGCTCGAAAGTGGGCGCACGTCTGGATGCGGGGGAAGTAACTACATGGGACCAAATTGTGGAGAAATTCATGAAGATGTACTTTCCAGCTACTGAGAATGCGAAAAGAGGAGAGACATCGTCAATTTCAAACAAAAAGATAGGGAGTCGTTGAGTGTGGTGTGGAATAGGTTTAAGAGGTTGGTTAAAAGTTATTCACATAATGGACTTGCAGAATGCATTCAGATGGAGATCTTATGGTGGTTTTAACAAAAATACCCAACAAGTAGTTGATGCAGCAACTGCTTGTACATGGATCTTAATGAATAAGACTTACACTAAAGCCAAGGATGTTCTAGATAGAGTATCCAAAAAATAATGAAGAATGAGACGATAATGAATTTGAATCTAGACTGGGTAAGGGGAAAACAAATCCAGTGAAGGTTGACAACGATGCGGTGACTACACTGCAACAATAAATGACAATAATGACTTCTCTGATAAAGTCTTGGGCGATTAACCTAGACGCTTGGAACACTAGTCAAGTCAAAGCAGTCAACCAAGTCAGCTGTGTAGGTTCCGGAAAGCCTCACAACTATGATATGTGCTCACAAAATTCTGAGTCAGTCTGTTTCATCGAGCTTGATCCCTTCTCTAGCAACTACAATATAGGATGGAGAAATCATCCTAACTTTAGGTAGGTAGGAAATCAACAGTTGGGTTCCATCAACAATATCAAAAGTCAGATCAAGGTAGTGTCAGACGATTAGGCGTCTCGTTCAGCATCGCTGGAGGACTTGATCAAACATTACATGCAGAAAAACGATGCATTGCTGAAAAGCCAACTGGGACAATTAGCAAGAAAACTAAAAGTAAGACCTCTAGGAAGCTTGTCCAGTAACATTGAAGCCCTAAAAAGCAATGGATACGAGAGCAAATAACTATGTCAATCAGTGACATAGTAGAATGATCGCATAGAGGACCCAAGCGCTGAAGTCAGTTTGCATCATCTAAAAAAGGTTTGTTTAGTGATTGGAGCGGTGAGAAGTCCAAACAACACTCTATGCACTGATAAAGCCCCACACATAGAGGGAAACAAAACGTTTCTGACTGTTGGATTCCTCTAGGGTTTCAGATCGTCGCCAACTGTCTAATCTTAATTAATGATTGTCAATCATTACCTGATACTTGTTGATTAAGGTGTCGCATATTGTTTATAAAAAGCAAATATCTTTGCAAATCCTCACTTTTTGGATGTTACTCAACCCGAATTCTCTTATTATCAAGATTCTCGTACTCTCCCAAATCTTTTCCTCACCTTTTCTGACAAGATTTTTAACATTCTTTAACTATAATGGGATCAAGAAACAATAGTTCCATCTCCATTAGCTCCAGAGTACCATTAGTAAGAAAGAAAGTGGAGAAGAAGGAATCGACTAAAAGTATGTGGAGGGAGTAGAAGAAGAAATAATGGACATTGCTTCGTTGAGTAAGGTGATTGTCGGAGCATTCCTTAAGAAGTCCCTACAATCAAAGTTTGACGATTTTGAGCAGAGGAAGAATGATAAGATGAAGGTTAAAATGGAGACACTATTGCGTTGGGTATATACAATAATATTATGGTGGATATGCGACGAAGTGAATGTGCATACAATTTTCCTAACATTTTCCAAGTGTAAACAAGACTAGGTACCTGGTAAGTCCAGGGTCAAACATAGAGATTTTTTTTATACAATAGTGAGTCGATTAATATTCTTTTGGGGAAATGAGTAATTCGATTGGTGATAGGGAAAACTTAATACTAGGCTCATCTAACTAATCTAAGTTAATCTACCAAGTTGTGATGCAATGGATGGTTGTGTGTTAGCTAAACTCGAAACAATGCAAGTATTGTGTTAAGTGAATAATGTGATAGACAGGGTTAAAGAGTCATCCTAATCTATTAAAAAATATGGTAATCTCATACAATTGATATTAATTAAGACAAGCAACCTTTCGACGCCTTAACGATGCACTGACAATGCGATAGGTCTTTTTATTTCTAAGCTATTCTTTATCTTTGCTCACTGTGGTGTAAGTTACTTACTCTTTCGACCTGTTGACTACATTTACTTTAAACATACTCTTTCGATGTGTTCATGTATACAACTTGATAAAGATCAGTCAAAATGAACGTTACCATATCAACTTACAGATTAATTCCTAACTCCCTAACCCATTAGTGATTTTAGCTACTCATAAGACTTAGAAAAACTGAAGACATGGGATGGATGCAAAAGAAGTGTTCATATTCATAAATCAATTGTTACACGACAAAATAGATGCTCTAAATTACAATTTCTTGCTCTAGAAGAGTGAATTAATGCTTGCAAAGTTTCTCCATCTTATAGGATGAATGGATGGATGACGAAAATCTTGTCATATGATGTAGAATTCTAGAAATGTTGATCTGTCGAAATTAATAATTGTCTCCAACCAACCAACTCTAGTTCTGATCTTTGAATTTGATATTTAAATGCCTCGGATAGCTACCATCCATTATTCATCTTCCATGCTTCTCAACACATATTTCTACTCGTAGTGGGGCTTGGACACGTTCCAAAAGATTCTCACCGCATAAGATCTTCAACGCACATATGACTCTCAATGCCTTTTTAACACTTGGCTCTGCATCAACAGAGGAATTCCCCTTAGCACTACGTCTGATGTAGGCATTGAGGTGTATTTACTTCAGTTCTGCTTTCAACCCTACGATAAACAATACCACACGTTCAAAGAATTCAAGGAATACAATTTTGCAAACACTGAGTGTGTATCATGCACAAAATATAAAATACAAGTATAAATGACACGTTCTCTTTTTGTTTCTCAACAAAATCTTAAGTGATGGTTGTATAATAATACATATTTCTAGATGCTATCAAGCAGCTCAACGCGTCATCCAAGGGATGGGGTGATTGTGTTGAGGATGAGAGATGCAGTCGAAATTGTGGCTACCACTAAAGAGATAGAAGTAGAGGAAGAAAGGATTCAGACGGTGAACTCAGTGAAATACATCGTCTAGGAGTTGATGGAGAAGAAGAAGGAAGTGAAGAATAAGTTCAAAGATCTGCAGCTAAAGAAGTTGGTGCACTCGTCGCCTTTAAAGAAAGAAAAGAGGAAAGAACGCTCGAGGAATTTGCCCAAGTTTTAGAGGATGCGTTGGATGCTGAGATCAGCGATCCAGAGGAGGAGAAGAAGGAATATGAGACATAAAAGAAAAGGAAGGTTGAAGAAGAACCCAAAGACAGAGGCAAGATGAAAGCCACCAAAAAGGAAAGGAAGGGTGGCAAGAAGAAGACTGTCGAAGATAAGGTGTTGAAGCTGGCAAGGCAAAAGGTGGGGCCTTAAAGAAGTCAGATAGAGGAGCAGAGACCTGGGAATAAGCCTACCTCGAAGAGAAGAGTTGCTGAAGAGGACCAAGAAATGCCTACCAAGGCGCCTAAAGAAGAAGAAACTTCAAAATTTCTGTTGGAGATGGATTGTTACCCAGAGGATGTGGTAATCCCTACGTTCATGAAGCACTGGGATGGAAGAAGTTTTACCTAGGATAGACAAAGTTGAGGATGTGTCTCGTTCAAAAATTTTATGGTAGAAAAATCCACCACAGAGAGGACTATGTGCAAATGGAAAGGGAGCACGCGACTTTGATGCGTCAAGAATAAACGAGCTTTACGACCTTCCATGCGACGAAGAGGCTAAGGGAAACATAATTATTAAGAAGTCCTCAGACTTGAAAATAAATGGTGTGCTAACGATCATAACTGAACAAAGCGTTGAATGGGACATAACGCCACAGAGATGCAAGAGATTGGAAGCTAAGAGTCTGACTCTAGAACCCAATGTTTGGCTATCCTTTTTGAAGAAGAAGCTGATATTCACAACGCATGACAAATGTGTATAACTAAATCGAGTCATGACCATTTACTACATCATGTTATGCATTCCTATAGACGTGGCCACATCCTAACTCTTCTTGCCAAGAAGCGAAAACTAATCAAGACCGGTGATAAAAAACCCAAAAATAAAGCTCTAGAGGAGAAGCCACCCTCAACAACTTCTCTTCTAGAAAACACTTCCCCAATAATCCAAGACCTTTCCATCATACCCTTTCCCTCTATCACCCACCTCCCACCAGTCAACCAAGAAACTCCACGACCTCCACCTTGAAATGAGATTCCACCACATTTTGAAAACAACCTCTACATTTTGAAAACAACTTGAACGTCGTTATCATTTCTTTGACTTTGCATTTTTCCTTTTTAATATGTGATGACCTTAGACTTCAATGATCACTTAGGTTAGCAAATGCTTAGTTTAATTTTGATGGATATTGAAACTTAACTTTAACCTATTTTACTTAGAAACATTTCATACATCTTGAATCAAGCAAGCTTTCCCTCAAACTTAATTTTCATAAACTGTCTAAGCTAGTCTTATAACTCGATTTCAGCAATGAAGGCCTTACTACAACTCAAATTTGAAAGTATGTGGCCAAAGTAGGTTAAAATTAATATTTTTTTTTTAAAAAAAATAAGTTTCAGTTGTGTATTGTGTAATTCATGGTTCAACGATGAATTTTGCATTAAAAAAAAAAGAAAAAGTTGTTGTACAATATTTGAACTCCAATTTTATTGCTAAGACAGGGACAACACTTGATAATAAGTAGTCACAAAGAACAGCATAGCTCTCATATCTGAAGCGATGATTAGAGTTATAGTTGTGATGAGGAATGGATTCATATAATACCAAAGTCCCGATCAACGCCTTAATTAGAAAAGTGTGTATTACATGAGCAAGTTTTGTAAGGCCTTGAGAAAATGATTTTTGATGTCTAAACTTGCTTGAATTGGAAATCTGTGAAATATTTTTATAAGTAGACAATCTTAACTTTGAGGTACTACATTGGTTAGATGAAGCTTGAAATTAGTTACACTTTGAGAATTCTAGGCGTTGTATCTCATCAAGGAAATTTTGAGCCAAGAGTATGAGTAATTTCTTGAGGACAAGCATTATCATAAATTTGGGAGTGTAATAGCATCTAGAAATATGTGTTATTATGCGCTCAAGTTTTTAGATTTTGGTGAGAAACACATAAGAAACATATCATTTACACGTGTTTAAGATTTTAAGATTTAGTGTTTACAAAAATGTATTCTTTGTATTCTTTGATCTCTTGTTATTGTTCATCGCAGGATTATAGAGAAAAATAATTCAAGACTTCTCAACGTGCCTAAATCAGAACCAATGGTAAGGGAAATCTTTCTCTTGATTCATAGTCGAGTGTTCAAGGAGGCGTTGAAAGCAATATATGCGCTAAAGATCCTATGCAATGCGAGGCTTTCGGTACGTGCATAGGTCCCACTATGCGTAGAAATAGGTAGCAAGAAACATGGAACGTGCATAGTGGACGGTGATTGTCCAAGGCATTTAAATACCTCATTCAAAGACTGGAGGAAAAAGTTAAACATTTTAGAGAGACATGTACATAAAGGCTAGAGACAGAATCCTTGAAACACGACCTAGATTTCTTTTCTCCATTCATTCACTCCATAGAACCAAGGAGCTTCGCAAGCATCAAATCACTCTCGAAGAGCCAGAAATTGTAATTCAAAGTCTTTTTATGGTTGTGTTATTTTTTGCATTTTATGTGTTTGTATTTCTTATTTCAATCAGTGTAAGTAGTTGGGTTATGAATATAAACACCTATTTTGCATCCATTTCCATGTCTTTAGCTTCTTTAAGTCTTATGTGTATCTAAAGTCACTAATGGGTTGGGAATTTAGGAATTAATTTTTAAGTATATGGTAGTTGTTCATCTTGTCTAGTTTTTATCAATCCATACACTTGAATACGATAAAAGAGTATGTTCAGAGTTAAGGTAGTCAACTTCTCGAAAGAGTAAGTAACTAAGACCACGGTGAGCAAGGATAGAGAGTAACTTATAAATAAGAATAAACTTATCCTATTGTCAGTACATCATTTATATCTAGAAATAGAATATTTGTGGCATCAAGGAACTGAAAGGTTACTTGTCTTAATTAGTATTGAGTGCATGAATTTACCATGCTTATGAACTTATTAGCACAACTTCTTAACCCTGTTTACAACATACTTCACTTCACGCAACATTTGCATCGCCTTGAGGTTAGCTAACACAACATCCATTCATTGCATATCAACTAGGTAGATTAGTTTAAGGTAGTCAAAATAGAGTAGTATAGCATTGAATTAACCCACCCATCGCTTAAATCATTTACGTCTAAAAAAAACAGTAATTAATTCACTAGTGTATATTCTAAATTTTCTATTTTCAACCCTAGACTTACCAGGACCTAATCTTGTTTATACTTAAACTAGGTTAGAAAAACTTGTACGCACACTTTTTTCATTGCATTTCCATTAGCCTATTATCACATACCCTATGCAACACCAAATATCATCCACATAAAGTACTAAGAAAGCTATTTTACCTTTGTTGATTGTCTTGTATCACCAAGCTCGTCAATGTTTTGGTCAAAACCATAATGACTTGATTGCAGTATCAAATCTAATGTTCCAAGTTCTGGATGCTTGCTTCAACCCATAAATGGATTAATTCAACTTACAAACGTGTTTCTTCTAACCTTGGATTATGAACCCCTCGGACTGAGACATAAAGATACTCTCTTCAAGACTGCCATTCAAAAAAGAAGTCTTGATATTCATTTGTCAATCTCATAATCATAAAATGTGGCTATGGATAAGAGAATCCATATAGACTTTAACATAGAAACATGGGAAAAAGTTTCTCCATAATCAACCCCTTCCCTTTGGGTATAACTTCTTGCTACAAGCCTAGCTTTGAAGATTTGTACCTTCACAGATGAATCTCTCTTTCTCTTATAGATCCATTTGTACCATATGGGTTTCACCATTTCACGTAGATCTACAAGGTCCCACACTGAATTGAAGTACATAAACTTCATTTCAAGGTCCATGGGTTTGACTCATTGGTCCTTGTCTACAACATTCATTGTCTGTTTAAAGGACAATGAATCCTCAATGCCATAATCTGGTATGACAATTTGAGTTTCAGTTAAACCCAAGTAACGGTTAGGTTATGATACAATTCTCTCACTACGTCGAGGCATTGTCAACGATTAAGAAGGACGAGATTTACCTGATGTGTTGGCTTCATCAACTTTTGATGAGGGACCAGCTTTATCAACAACTTTTGTTGATGTATCAGTAACTTCGTTTAATACTAATTTTCTTCGTGGTTTATGATCTCTCGTGTGGTCTTCTTCCAATAAAGTGACATTTCTCAATACAAACACTTTGGTTTCTAGTGGGTTGAAGAAGATACCAACTTTTGTTTCTTTAGGGTAACCAACAAATTGACATAACCTTGAAGAAGGTTCCAACTTCTTGGGATTTGTCTTTAACACGTGTGCTTGACAACCTTAGATTATAAAGTGACTTAAACTATGTATGTCCTCTGCATAACTGGAAAGGTGTTTCATAAACACTCTGCAAGGAAACATTATTCAATATATGAACTACAGTCTCTACTGCATACCCCCTAAACGAGCTAGACCATTAGTATAGCTCATCATAGAATCAACCATGTCTAAAAAGGATATATTTCTTCTTTTTGATACACCATCTTGTTAAGGTGTATCAGGTGCTGAGAGTTGGGATTGGATTTCATGTTCTATCATATAGTCCTAGAATCTCAAATCCATGTACTCTCCACCTTGATTAGATCGAAGTGTTTTAATCTTTTTACCTAATAAATTTTCAACTTCAGCCTTATACTCTTTAAACTTTTCAAGAGCTTCAAACTTATGTTCCATTAGGTATAAATATCCATACCTTGAATAATCATCTTTAAGAGGGATGAGATATTCATACCGTACTCGAGCTTTTACATTCATCGAACCACAAAGGTCTAAAAGTACAAATGAATGTACAAGTTCTAGGAGCTCTTTGGCGCTATAACCTTTTCAGTAAAAGGTCTTTTAGTCATTTTGCCTTCAAGGCAAGATTCACATGGAAGTGATAAACAATCTTCTAACTCACTGAGAAGACCCTTGTTTACTAATCTCTCGATCCTATCGAGATTAATGTGACATAATCTTAGATGCCAAAGATAGGTATTGTTATTAGGAGAAATTATTTGCCTTTTATTTTTACTATTAATAGTTTTAAACATCTCACAATTTAAAATTACTTTTGTTATGTAGGTTTTATTACGTAAAAGTTCAAAGAAAAAGAGCCATACTGCAAATGTTTAATTAAGAAAGAAATAGAAATTATTGGCCCCTCCCACTGCATGAGCTAAAATGACGTCTTCCGTTTCAACCTTGAGAGTCATCTCACCTTTCTCGAGCTACTAGAAGGAACTATTTTCTGTAAAGAAGAATAAACATGATTACTGGCTCCAGAATCAAATATCTAGACATCATGGTCATTTTTTCACTAAACATGTTTATAAAACAAGTTAATCATATTTACCTTCATTTCTCTTCTTCTTCTCAGCAAGGTACTTGGAGAAATTCCTCTTCCCATCAACATTGCAGAGGAAGCACTTCTTCTAATCATATACCTTATCCTTTTCTTTTGACTTTTGCAGCAGCATTAAGATCCTTCCCTTCCCGCCTTTCTTCTTTTAGATTTTCTTAGTCATAGAAGATGACAGTTACTTGGTTTCAAAGGACGAACACTTCTGAAACCTCCTGAAATGGGAAACATTTGTCTCTTCTTCTTTTTGTCCTTTATTTTTCATAAGAGACTGAAAAGTCTGCAACTCATTGAGGAAGGTAGTCATGTTGTACTCTATCTTGTTCATAATCGCATTCTTGCAAAATTGATGGAAGCTCTTCGGAAGAGATTTCAAGATAAAGGGTTTAGGGTGGAGAACATACATTTTTTAATATGTATTACTGCTTCGTTCATTTCTGCCACGTTGAAATGGACCATCGTGTGGAGAACATGTTCTCTAACAGATTGGCCCTCTTTCATATGAGCATTATAAATAAAATTTATCGTCTAATGCCCAATTTGAATGGATGGTTGCCAAATATCTCCGGGAGGGCGTCCATGATATGATGTGTAGTGACAATGGCCTCATGCTTCTTACTCAGTACGCTAGACATACTGTATAAGATGTAGATGTGGGCCTTGTCCTTGGCCTTTGTTTTGTGGTCATATGCATCCTTGCCAGTCTGGGATGTATTTCGAGCAAGGAAAGAGGACATTCCTCCATTAAGATGAAACGTAGATCATCAATAACCAAGATCATAATCAAGTTTGACTTCCACATCGCATAATTTTCTCCATATAGTTTTTCATTCGTAACCAGTGCTATAATTGAGGAAGACATGCTAAAATAACAGCCAATTGACCGTATTAGTTATCTTTCTCTTAACCCATTATACAAATATCCAACCAATTTAGCAAAAACAAACAATCAAAGAATCCTAATCAAACAAATGATTTAGTTTTTGCAATGATACTTTCGTAGTATAAAGCAACAGTCACCGAAGGGAGTCAACTACTCATCTCCTGAATTGAGATAATCTCAGCTAATTACTAATACCATAATAACTTTTATTCCTATAGCTCCTAGATGTTGTTGTTTGATCAAAGATTCGTTAACTCACTTAATTCATCCTTTAAGTGTGATCCTACCATTTTAAGATCCCAGAGGTATGCCTCAATACGCAACTGTTAGAAAAGACGAATGTTAAAGATTAACCTTAGAAACCCTATGTATTTCTGGAGTTTGCGTTGTTAAAATTTCTATGATTAGACCCTCTGAAGGGATCGTCACGTAGGCAGATAATAGAAATCTCACGGTTCAACCTAATGGAGGAGATCATTGGGTATGTTGACATGCATCCTTCAACTACTTATCATGAACATTTTTCCTATTCACTTTGTTATTGACCCACACAAACACTTTTCAAAAGGAGACTATGCCCAGGGCGACATGAAGTTGAGTATGGATCTCACGATGTGAACTCTTAGGGACGAGAGATAAAAATGATATATCTCATTACCATTTTTCTCTCACTAAAATGTTCTACTAATTTAGGGATTGTTGTATTTAGCTAAAATCTTTCTAAATAAATTTAATTAA
Source organism: Cucumis cinereus (assembly GCA_037974625.1). Taxonomy (NCBI): domain Eukaryota; kingdom Viridiplantae; phylum Streptophyta; class Magnoliopsida; order Cucurbitales; family Cucurbitaceae; genus Cucumis; species Cucumis cinereus. The sequence continues at coordinate 6,797 of JBBPDJ010027551.1, read as the reverse complement.
GTCTATTCCTATTATAACTCTTATAATAAAACTTTACTCTAAAGTTTGTAGGTGTATTAAACCATTTAATGTACCTAGTGGCATATTATGCTAATACGGATAATTCAATGCCAGTTCTGGATCAGTTTCCAAGTAAGAGATGTTCCGTAAACCGTCAACTTATGCACCCCCAGCCTTTGACAGAACTTTACCGGTGGAGTTCCCTTATAACTTAAATATTATTTGTCCTACTTAGTTTTATTAAACTAAAATAAGATATAATTCTAAACCAATTAGAATTATGTTGTTCTTAGGTCTAAATTAATTTTAAACATTTTAAAAATTAAACCAATTCCCTAAGATCCTATATTACCATGCAACTCTTTATTATAGGTTGACGGTTTCTCATTATAAGTTTTATAACTTATTATAAAATTAATTAATTAAACCTATACACATGCATGTTATGGTTAATTAATTAATAATCAAATTATAATTAATTTATAAAACCATATTACGTGCAAACCAAACTTTAATATAACCATAATATTAAAGTATGGATGTAACATGGTCAATGCAGATTGATTGTCAACTTGATAAATGTAACACTTATATTACAAAACTTCATGAAAATCAACCAAGCATATACAAGAAATTAATTAAATATAACTATTTATATTGACCTAAGTAATGTCATGCATTATGCTTATCCAATTTCATATATTTAATATATGATCGACATACATTAAATAACTCACTTAATTAAATATCATGTGTTAAAACCATACATTGCAACTATTAGGTTTTATGTCTTAAAACTCGTAGATAGTAAATGCAATTTGTTGACCGTTATTAATAAAGAATTATTATTCTAATTTTATTAAAGTGTTATTGATTATTTTTGTCTTATTAACCCAAATACAATAAACTAATATCCTAAGCTGATTTATGAGTCTTGAACTGTATGTGGAGACATACAGGAATCAATGTTCGAGATACAACTTAAAAGGTTTATAGTATAGACATAAGGTTGGGTACCTTATCTTGGTAACACTATGGATACATTCCATGTATTTGATACAAACACAATGATCCAACGTGTTCGTGTAGGTGACACACTAGTGGGAGTATCCTATGCAATGAGTTTGCATAAGGCTAGACCAAAAATAGTAACCATTAGATGTAACTCTGCTGACTAGTTAGGTTTCTATTTCAATAGGATGACCTAAGCAATTTATTCTTAATCTTAAGTGTATTATGAACTCATGTTCACGAGGAATTTCCCTTTGATCTGTACAGATGAGAGTGATCAGATTGTTGACTCAATAAGCTTACCATTTTGGGGACGAAACCGAGTAAGGAGGTGGAAACATAATCACACAAAATGAAATTCACTCATTCCAGACTATAGGGTAAGTAGATGAGTGTTCCCTTAAATGGTGTCTCCAAGACTTGAACAAAGGGTCCTACCCTCTCTATGACAGGAGAGAGATTTTTGTTTATTGGTTGGACAATAAACATGTTATTCATTAAAGGAGCACTGATATTTGAGGACTAAGAAGTGATCCTGGGGTAAAACAGTAGTTTGATCTAGTTAGTGTTACGAACACTTGTGAAGGACTAGCTTGCTGTTACTGGTCTACATCTTGGACACAAAAATATATCTACAGTGAGAAGAGTTCACCTGTGAGTCGATAGTAGAGTGTACACACAGTTAATGAATAATAATTAATGTGGTTAATGAGTTTAGCCAATTAATTTCATATCGTAGTAGCTTCTGATCTATAAGTCCATTAGGTTCCCTTCTTAGCTCGTAAAGGGTAATGAGGTTAATATATCTTAGATATAATTTGAAATGTTCAAATTCACTTAGGGAATTAATATAATGTATGGTGATAAATTATTGGATAGGCCCCGTTCAAGCTTGTTTTTAGTAAGTCATGCTATCTCCCGGTAGAAATAGAGCACAAGGCATATTGGACGGTCAAACAATGCAACATTTCTCTAAAAAAGGCATGTGAGCAAAGAATGTTGGACTTACAAGAACTCGAGGAATTGAGGTTAGATTCTTATGAAAATTGTAGGATCTATAAAGAGAAAACTAAACTTTTTCATGATAGTAAGCTTCTTAGAAAAAACTTTAAAATTAGACAAAGGTCCTTTTCTTCAATTCCACAATCAAGTTTATGCCCAATAAATTGAAATCAAAATGATTCGGTCTCTTTGTTATTTACAAATGTGTCTCCTTTTGGTGTAGTGGACATAAAAAGTTTAGAGATGGGAAAATGTTTCAAGGCTAATGTGTCATAGACTCAAAATTTACAATGAAGGGGAAGCCAATGCTAATTGTTCAAAGATGGCCTTATCCCTCCCCTTCTACACTTAGAGTTCAAGAAGAAAGTAAGGTCAAGCAACCAACCTTAAATTTTGCGATTCGTGGAGGCAGTAAGATGTCAAATTTACAGCTTTCTTACTTTTAGATTTTTGCATTTTCTTTTAGTTTTTACTTTTCAAGTACTTTTTAACTTTCTTAGATTTATATTTTTTTACATTTTCTTTAAGTTTCTACTTTTCAAGTATACTTTTTAGCTTTCTAGTTTTTAGCTTTCAAAATAAATTGAAAAAATTTTGAACATTTTTTTATTTACAAAAAATACAAGAAAAAGGAAAAATCAAGCTTTCAAATGGCAAGCCGAGCTCAACCAAAATGCACTCGCCCAAAGATCAAGAGGAATTTTTTGTTTACTTTATTTTGTTCTCGTGCTTTTATTTTTTATTATGCTTCAAGGACAAAACATGCTTTTAAAATTGGTTAGCTCGTTTGCATTATTTGCTTGCATATTTTGAGCCATCTTTGGCCAAATTTAAAATTTTCTGCTTTACATATGATGAATTGAGTCTTGCTTTTATATATGATTCATTCATATCTGAATAGCCCTTGAATATTTGAGCTCGAGCTTGTGATTTTAATGATGTTTGAATGCATGAATGAAAAGCTTGTTTGATATGAATGTTTGAATCCATGATTGAAAAGAAAAAAGTTGCATGAATGTTCTCTCTTGTTCCTTGGTGCTTTACCATGATGTTTGGTGATACACTTTTCTTGTCCTAGCTTGCATGATTGTAAGTAGAAAAACAACATTCACAATATTGAGCCCATTTAAAAAAAAATTATATTGTTATCTCATACATTTTTTAATACTTCGCCAAGTCATGTTGAACGTTTGATCATTTTGAAAAGGGTTGTAGTACTTAAATTTATTTGTTGTCACCTCAAAAGGTCGATTATTCCATCTTGTCTATTAGGTGAATTCTAGAATAGGAAAAAACCAAACCAGCAAAAAAAATATGGAGCAAAGCCAATGCTTGCTAGCCATAGAAAAAAAATATGGTAACATTCATTTTGACTGATCTTTATCAAGCTATATACATGAACACATCGAAAGAGTATGTTTGGAGTAAAGGTAGTAAAGTGCTCAAAAGAGTAAGTAACTTAGACCACGGTGCAAAGACAATGAATATATTAGAAATAAGAAGACCTATCGTATTGTTAGTGCATTATTTATATCTACAAATAGAATATTTGTGGGATGAGGACGTCGAAAGGTTGCTTGTCTTAATTAGTATAGAGTGCATGAAATTACCATGTTTATGAATAGATTAGGATGACTCTTTAACTCTGTCTGTCGCATTATTCACTTAACACAATATTTGTATTGTTTCAAAGTTAGCTAACACGCAAACATCTACCGCATCAAAATTGGGTAGATGACACTACCACAAAAAAGTACTCTCTCGACGGTTTTAAAATATCAAGAATTAACATTCTTAATAATTTCAAATCGTTCTTGAAGATACCGTCAAGAATATCGAAGTCCACAACAGTTTAAAATCGTCAAGAAAAATGAATGTTGATAGTTAGAAATCGTAAAAAATGTTAATATGTACGAGAGTTCAAAATCGTCAGAATGATACGTAAAACTGTTAAGAATGGTATGTAAAAACCGTCCAGAAAAATTATTGTTGACAGTTAAGAAACGTCAAGAAAGTTGATTCATTACACTTAAAAAACGTCAAGTTATTTCATATTGACGACAGGTAAAAATCATCAAGAATGTGATGTTGCATTTTTACATGACATGTAAACACTGTTAAGAAATTAGTATTTTATGATATTTTATAACTTTCAAGAACTTTTTTTTTTACTTATGTGAAAACCGTTAAGAATTTGGTTTGTTATGACATTTTAAAACCGTCAAGAATTTTGACATTTATGACATTTAAAAATCGCCAAGAATGCATTTATTTATGATTGTTTAAAATTGCCAAGCCTGTTTTTTATTTTTTTTTTAAATTGCAATTTGTATATTTTTACAATTCGATTGTATTTTTGTTCCATGTATTGGCCCTGTAGTACCTGTACTGTGGTCCAACAATCACATTAATATGCAATATAATAAAATTTCCAAAACTTTGAACATATATATACAAATGTTTATAACCCCAAACTTTAAGATTTACAAAAAGAATATATATCATTTCATAAAACCAAAGTCAACCATAATGTGAAAGTCAACAAATATCCACTTGTAGCCAAAGTATCATAAATCTAATCTCCATAACCCAACCATAAGTCTAAATTTCCCACTATGGACAAAAACTAACAATATATTGTACTACTTCCAATATTTACAATGAAGAACTTCCCTTCCCCTATTTCCAAACTGTACAACCACACCTCCACCCCCCAATATGAACAGTTTCAAAATATGTAAAATATTTACTATTTAATTGAAAAAATGTGTGTAATGAAAGCAACATATGAAATACCATCACATGTAAGAACCCAAAAAATCAGCTAACTCAACTCGCACCTCGTCCAACTCCATCTGTGAGTATGATCTCCGTGTGTCAATCTATATACTGATGAAACATAATATTAAAATGAAAGTTATTTTCCCTTACACTTCCAACATTTTCAAAATATTTTGATAACTTATCGAGTCCGAGATGACAATGCTTCCTCTAGTCACAATATTTCTATAAATCTTATGACATAGTATCAACACTCGGTGCTCCCTACTTGTAGAGGATACTAAAGAAAACAAAATGAAAGAATAATTAAGTAATCTTAATTGTTTGACGTCTAAAAAATGCAATGTGTAACGCCTCGAATTTCCAGAACTAATCGGGTCGATACTCGACAAAAGTCCATAAAACATTTTCAAACCAACACTGAATAAAACAACTCATTTCATTTAAAGATCACAATAGAACAAGTTGAATATAAAAAAAGAAAATAGCAAACAAAAATCCTGAAAAAAAACACATTTTGGACGGGATCCCTCCTATTTCAACAAAGTTCAATAAGGAAAACAGCAAGATAAACGAAGTAAAATAAATCCATAAAGTTTCAGAAAAGAACAAAATCACAAGCGCGGAAGCACCTCATCCATGTGGTCTCTGTGGCGTGGTCACTGGTCTTTCTTGTCCCTCGCCAGGCTCCCTTTACCTTTGCCTGAAAAACAAAACGCTAAAAGGGTGAGTATATAAATATATCCAGTAAGAAACTCACTACTAGCCTTATTAGGTAGCTGTTGGTTTCCCATTAAACCAGTACCCTGTCTCACACAGTATAATGATTTACTAAGGAAGCCTATAACAGTCAAAATCCAAGGGTCAACCTTAGGAACCTGTGAGAACACATGAAAAACAACCTAGTATATCGTCGGGTCGTGTGCCACAAAGTAGCGAAACCGTCCCACTACAAAGTACAACAAAAGGCCTATAGATAGAAACAACACCTAACCTAGTCAGACATATAACACTAACAAGTAGACATCCTTTTAAGTTCAACACAATCATAAGACAAAGTACTACACGTGCTAGTCATTATGCGCAATAATAGCTATATCATAGGTTACAAAGTCCACACAGGATATATAACCCAGGTAGTATCGTGTCAGTCATCCTGCACAGTAATAACTATACCATAGGTTAGAAAGTCCACACAACATTTATAACCTAGGTAACATCGTGCCAGTCGTTATGCATAATAATAATAACAACAACAATACCATATGTTACAAAGTCCACACAACATATATAACATAGGTAGCATCGTGCCAGTAATTATGCATAATAATAATTATACCATACGTTACAAACTCCACACAACATATACAAAATAAGTAGCATTGTGCCAGTAATTATGCATAATATTAACTATACCGTACGTTACAAAGTCCACACAACATATATAACATAGGTAGCATTTCGCCCATCGACAGTACAATTCAATTATGCAATTCCAAAGGTATTCATACACAACAGTATTTTCCCAAAGGTACCACACATATCAGTATAATCTCAACGGTTTTCAAACACGACCGTATATTTTCAAAGGTATCCCATATCACATAAGAGTAACACACAGTTACCACATCAACTTAAACATTCATATACTTTAGAGTGCTAACGCGCAAGACTGTAGGGAACCCCTTACCTCAATACCGATTGGAAGCTAGATTCGCATAATTAATTCCTCGAAAATCACCCTAAACACAACAATACAAACAATCAATCCTCAAGGCATAACATGAATGGAAAAGAACCTTCATGCCTTTAATCAAGACTTACCCAAAGATCGAACCAATCGCTACGAACCAACTCCCAACAAAGTTTTAATTTACTTTCTCAATTCGTTCCTTCAAGAAGAGTAAGCATCCTAATTAAATCAAGAAATTCTCCAAGCAAAACTCTAAAAAAATTACTCCAAGAAATCTTACCAAAATCACCCAAACTTCCATGAAAAGGCG
>JBBPDJ010027540.1:0-19241 GCA_037974625.1 Cucumis cinereus | reverse complement strand
GACATGATAGTTAGTAATATGATACTAAGCGAGAGGGTAAAAACAACTACCTCTGTTGTGATCTCGATCAAGACACCCGTTTAGCAAGTGCTCTGTGCCCGAGTCCCTGCACCAGTTGTGTGAAAGCTAGTGCCCTTGAGTCAAAGTGATGCGTGGTTTCTGTTCTTGGGTATGTTGTGTTTTGTTCTCAGGATTTTTAGAAGAAGTGTTACTTCCTTCAATGTTTTGATACTATCGCCAGTGTAGGGGGAAGATAAATGGAGGGCGCCATAAGACTACTCTAGGCTTATATTCTTCTTTCTTGTCCCCTGCTTCACCTATCTCTAACTTTCTGCTACTTGCTCTTACAATTGATTCACCATCTGAGGCGTAGTTTCTTGGACAACCAGTGCTATCAACTTCAACTGAAACACCTTTCTAGAATTGTACATCTCTATTGTCTTACTCATTCTCTTGTTAACGATTCGACGTACCTCGCACAACATACACTTTTGAGCTGGGGGGTCTGAATTTTGAGGAGATTTATTATAAAAAGAAACTAACCTGCCAAATGTTAATTCGGGGACTTGGGGCTTGATGCTACCATTCTTTAACAAATCGGAGTTAATTTTTCTTGAACAAGAAACAAGCCTCTTCATTAGGATAATGAAATGAGACTAATGCTTAAAATACAATAGGAAACGAAAAGCATAAATATGAGGATCAAGAGGTGCACTCGAGCATCTAAACTAGGTTGACACCCTTATAGCACCATCAAGGTCAAAGACTTCATTAAGGATACAAAGAGACAGAGAGAGGGGGGGGGGGGGGGGAGGGAGAGAGAGGGAGCCCTTTTGTAATTTCAGTGTCTTCATTAACCTCCATCGTCTTTAGTTTGAGCGTTTTTGTCTCGATTGAGCAATTACAACTCCTTCATCCAACTCCTCCTCATTCAATAGGAATACCATCAATTCTCGATTCTTTCTCACCTTGCAACGATGTCCGTGCCACTACTTCTCGTTACACCTGAAGCAAAGTCCCTTGTGGAGCCATGCTCTAAATTTGCTGTCGGACAGTCTTTTCACTAGCGACTCCCTCTTCGCATAGTTCCCCCAAAGAGGTATAGAAATCTGACGCATATGGCTTTTATTCCCTTTCAGCCCAACTTTTTTCGGATTAGAGTTAGCAAACATTCAGTCTTTTTTAAGAGACCTGAGAGTGGGATCATCTTGTTAGTTGTATATGTTGATGATATTGTGATTATTGGTGATGATGCTTTAGGTATCCAGTCCCTATAGACCTCCTCCATCGTCAATTCTAAACAAAAGATACTGGCATGTTGAAATACTTCCTAGGAATTGAGGTAATAAGAAAGAAGAAAGGAATACTAGAAAATATGTACTTGACTTGTTGACTGAATCTAAGCATAAACTGGTTTTGATGTTTTGTGAGCAATCTCTTTTAGAAGCAACGCTTTTAGTCTTTTAATGATGTTCGTAGTTTGTTATTTTTTCATAAATTAGATGTTAAACTATTTCCATTTGAATTTGTAGAAAAGAGTGATGAATATCTTAAATTGGTGTCCTTACGACTCTAGTAACTTAAAACACTTGAGTTAATATGAGTTTATTTGAGAGAATTGCACAAGTTGAGTTGTTAAAGTTAAATTTTCGTTCAAACCTCAATTGAAAAAACTTTGTTGTCATGGCTGGAATTGTAGGCTCAAAACAAATAGTAGGTTTGAAGATTGAACTGGTGTTGAAGAACTTGGTGTTGACATCTGCCTTGGTTCACCAAAAATTGTTGTGGTAGGCATACAATGCCACTGAAGAAGGCACACCCACTGACAAGCAAATATGAAAACCATAAGGCAGAGCTTCACCAAAGGCCGCCATGCTCAAGAATCAATGTTGTAAGGTAAGGTTTATGAAAAAATTGCTAAGAGGTGATTACTTTTGTTATGCTTTCTTTTGCACTTAATACTTGTTTTTATCTTTGTCTATTTCATTCCTAGTTGATTTATTATATAGTGCCTCTTAAATCTCCATTCTTTTTCTGTTTTACGATTCGTTTGATTTTAATGACTAACTTTGACGAAATAGTGTTAAACTATATTACCTGTTTTGCATCTAAACCGCAATTGAAAAAGTGTGTTGCTTGTATCATTATAAGGTTTCCATACATCTTTCTTAGGTCATCGATGAAGGTTTCGCTTAGATCTTTCTCTTAGTTCGGTCTCTATTAAATTATACTTACCTATTATTAGGCCTCTTTTCAGTAATAAGAGAAAAAGAAGTTTTTTCTCGAATAACAAAAGGTGATCATTGAAGATACTATGCTAGAGGGAACACAAACAACTACCATGTTGAAAATATTATCTTTGCCTATTGAATGACTTGGGTTCTTGGTTAACTTTGAATGCAAATTTTTTCTTAGTTGATTAATAAATATTTAAATGTATCTATCAGGTTAAGGGGATCTTATATCGTAATGTTGTTTTGCTTTACTTGCATCATACATTAAACACAAGATTAAAAAAAATTATATTTAGACTTTTGTATGGTAAATTAGGTGTTCTCTTTGAATTCTTTTGTGGATTGGCTTTCTAATTATGATATGGTTTTTGGAACATCTAGATTCTCTTCTTCAAACTTTCTCTCTTCGATTGAAGCTTCGAAACTTTATTGTTATTGGTCTCTTTTTTTCCATTTTTTCCTTCTAATATTTTTATTTGATATATAATGGTGTGCATAAAAGAGAAAGTAGTTAATGTGTTTAACATTGTTGTGTTGTGCAGAGTTGGTGCAGTAGGTTAAATTATTTAAGATTTGGTGAAGCACTTGGAATATTCCAAGTTTAAAACTTATAATTTGTAAGATAATTTAGTTTCTATGAATCACACCTTTGTTACTTAGTAAGGATATATTTCTTTTAGTATTGAATTTGAAAGCTGGCTCCAACAACTGGTTTAGAGCATACTTGGGTTGACTTTCTAAGTGCTTAACACTTCTAATTTGCGCATGATTTCTTAATTTTGTCTATCACAATAGTTGTCAACGTTAAGTTAAAGCCTAAGTCCTAAACGTTCATGGAAGTCCTTCATTTCTCACTTGTATGATGGATTTTTGAAAGCCTTGCATTTGGTCAGGAGGTTTGATAGACAAGTAATTAGATGACCTGATATCACTAAACATCATTGCAATGGGAACGCTAGGCTTCCATGGAGATTCACATATCAATCACAATCTTTGTGTAAGTTAAATCTTGTATTTGTTTTCTTCTTAATGTTGCAAATTCAAACCAAGAAGCATTAAATTTAAGTTCTTGGGAGGGGGGATGTAGAAATTTGAATATACTTGAATTCTCTATATTGGTATTTTAATGTTATGGTTCAAAGAGGAAAATTCTTGTGGGGTTTTGACTTGTTATTGTGTTTTGACTTGGGTTGGAGTTCTTTCAAGAGTGGAATTCAAAATAAGGTCACAAAAGGTGGAATCAATGTCTTATTGGGCACATTCCAAGTACGAACCCTTTGATTCTATTATTCTATAAGCTTTTGTTATCGATTTTTTCTCATATTGCTTTGAACTTCATTTGTTGTGTGTAATGCAATTCATATTTAGTTGGAAGGAATTTTTGTTTAATTTTGTTGGTGGGGTTTGATTTCTCGAATTTGGTTTTGTTGATTGAGTCACGTTTGAGGATTTTTAATTCAATTGCAACAATGTAATGCGATCGTCTCAATGTATTTTCTGCTCTCTCTCTATATAATATGCATCGGAAGTATGGGGGGATGTAGGAATTCGAAGATACTTGAATTCTCTATGATAGTACTGTAATATTGTGGTTCAAAAAGAAAAATTCTTTTGACTTGGTATTGTGTTTTGAGTTGGGTTGGAGTTCTTCAGGAGTGCAATTCAAAAATAGGGTCACAGAAGGTGGAATCAATGTCATTATTGGGCACATTCCAAGTACGAACCCTTTGATTCTATTAGCATTTGTTCTTGAAGTTTGCTTGTATTGCTCTTCGAACCTTGTTTGTTGTGTGTAATGCAATTAATGTTTGGTTGGAAGGAATTTTGGTTTAATTTTGTTGGTGGGGTTTGATTTCTTGAATTTTGTCTTTTTGATTGACTCACGTTTGAGGTTTTTTAGTTCAATTGCGACAATGTAATGCGATCGTCTCAATGTATTTTGTGCTCTCTCTATATATGATATGCAATGGAAGTATGGGGAGGAGGGGGGGGGGATGTACATATTTGAATATACTTGAAGTCTCTATGATGGTACTGTAATGTTCTGGTTCAAAGAGAAAAATTCTTGTGGGCCTTTGACTTTGTATTGTATTTTGAATTGAGTTGGAGTTCTTTCAGGAATGGAATACAAAAATAGAGTCACAGAAGGTGGAATCAATGTCACTATTGGGCACATTCCAAGTACGAACTCTTTGATCCTATTATTCTATTAACTTTTGTTCTCCAGTTTTGCTCGTATTGCTCTTTGAACTTCGTTTGTTGTCTGTACTGAATTTCATGTTAGGTTGAAAGGAATTTTGGTTTAATTTTGTTGGTGGGGTTTGATTTCTTGAATTTGGTTTTTTTGATTGAGTCTTGTTTAAGGTTTTTAGTTCAATTGTGACAATGTAAGGCGATCGTCTCAACGTATTTTTTGCTCTCTCTATATATAATATGCATTGGAAGTATGGGCGGATGTAGAAATTTGAATACACTTGAATTCTCTATGATGGTACTGTAATGTTGTGGTTCAAAGAGGAAAATTCTTTTGGGGCTTTGACTTGGTATTGTGTTTTGACTTGGGTTGGAGTTCTTTCGAGAGTGGAATTCAAAAATAAGGTCACAAAAGGTGGAATCAATGTCACTATTGGGCACATTTCAAGTACGAACTCTTGGATTCTATTATTCTATAAGCTTTTGTTATCGATTTTTTCTCGTATTGCTTTGAACTTCATTTGTTGTGTGTAATGCAATTTGTGTTTAGTTGGAAGGAGTTTTTGTTTAATTTTGTTTGTGGGGTTTGATTTCTCGAATTTGATTTTGTTGATTGACTCACGTTTGAGGTTTTTTAATTCAATTGCGACAATGTAATGCTATCGTCTCAATGTATTTTGTGCTCTCTCTCTATATATAATATGCATTGGAAGTATAGGGGGCTGTAGAAATTTGAAGATACTTGAATTCTCTATGATGGTACTGTAATGTTGTGGTTTAAAGAGGAAAATTCTTTTGAGGCTTTGACTTGGTATTGTGTTTTGAGTTGGATTGAAGTTCTTCAGGAGTGCAATTCAAAAATAGGGTCACAAAAGGTGGAATCAATGTCACTATTGGGCACGTTCCTAGTACGAACCCTTTGATTCTATTATTCTATTAGCTTTTGTTCTCGAATTTTGCTCGATTGCTCTTTGAACCTCGTTTGTTGTGTGTAATGCAATTCATGTGTGGTTGGAAGGAATTTTGGTTTAATTTTGTTGGTGGGGTTTGATTTCTTAAATTTTGTCTTTTTGATTGAGTCATGTTTGAGGTTTTCTAATTCAATTGCGACAATGTAATGCGATCGTCTCAATGTATTTTGTGCTCTCTCTCTATATGATATGCAATGGAAGTATCGGGGGGGGGGGGGATGTAGATATTTGAATATACTTGAATTCTCTATGATGGTACTGTAATGTTCTGGTTCAAAGAGGAAAATTCTTGTGGGGCTTTGACTTGGTATTGTATTTTGAATTGAGTTCTTTCAGGAATGGAATACAAAAATAGAGTCATAGAAGGTGGAATCAATGTCACTATTGGGCACATTCCAAGTACGAACCCTTTGATTCTATTATTCTATTAACTTTTGTTCTCCAGTTTTGCTCGTATTGCTTTTTGAACTTCGTTTGTTGTGTGTACTGAATTTCATGTTAGGTTGGAAGGAATTTTGGTTTAATTTTGTTGGTCGGGTTTGATTTCTTGAATTTTGTTTTTTTGATTGAGTCTTGTTTAAGGTTTTTAAGTTCAGTTGCTACAATCTAATGCGATTGTCTTAATGTATTTTTTGTTCTCTCTATATATAATATGCATTGGAAGTATGTGTGTGTGAGGGGGGGGGGGGTGTAGAAATTTAAATATACTTGAATTCTCTATGATGGTACTGTAATGTTGTGGTTCAAAGAGGAAAATTCTTTTGGGTCTTTGACTTGGTATTGTGTTTTGACTTGGGTTGGAGTTCTATCGGGAGTGGAATGCAAAAATAAGGTCACCAAAGGTGGAATCAATGTCACTATTAGGCACATTCCAAGTACGAACCCTTGGATTCTATTATTCTATAAGCTTTTGTTATCGATTTTTTCTTGTATTGCTCTTTAAACCTCGTTTGTTGTGTGTAATGCAATTCATGTTTCGTTGGAAGGAATTTTAGTTAATTTTTGTGGGGGGGGGGGGGGGGAGGGGTTGATTTCTTGACTTTTTTTTTGTTGATTGAATCACGTTTTGAGGTTTTTTAGTTCAATTGCGACAATGTAATGCGATTGTCTTAATGTACTTTGTGCTATCTCTATATATGATATGCATCGAAAGTATAGGGAGGGAATGTAGATATTTGAATATACTTGAATTCTCTATGATGGTACTGTAATGTTGTGTTTTAAGTAGGAAAATTCTCGTGGGGCTTTGACTTGGTATTGTGTTTTGACTTGGGTTGGATTTCTTTCAAGAGTGGAATTCAAAAATAGGGTCACAGAAGGTGGAATCAATGTCAATATTGGGCACATTCCAAGTACGAACCCTTTGATTCTATTATTCTTTTAGCTTTTGTCCTCGATTTTTGCTCATATTGCTCTTTGAACTTCGTTTGTTGTGTGTAATGCAATTCATGTTTTGTTGAAAGGAATTTTGGTTTAATTTTGTTGGTGGGGTTTGATTTCTTGAATTTTGTTTTGTTGATTGATTCGCGTTTGAGGTTTTTTAGTTCTATTGCGACAATGTTATGCTATCGTCTTAATGTGTTTTGTGCTCTCTATATATGATATGCATTGGAAGTATGGGGGGTGGAGGGGGGTGGGAAAATTTGAATATTCTTGAATACTCTTTGTAAATAATAAAGAGAAGAAACTACAAGTACATGAGTAGTATACAAAGAGCAAAATAGGTTGACGGGTGGGGGGGTGGTGGGGAAATTTGAATATTCTTGAATTCTCTTTGTAAATAATAAAGAGAAGAAGCTACAAGTACATGAGGAGTATACAAAGAGCAAAATAGGTTGACACACCTCTAGCGTCCTCATCATATCCTTAAAGTAGAAATATCTAGCTTTCTTTAGTGAGTAGCATAAAGTAGTAAAAGATTTAATCTTTGGACAACCCCCAAAATTAAGCAAAAGAATCTAATACAAATAGAAACCTAAAAACAGGGAACATATAAGTTAAATGCGACATGATAAGCATATAGGAAGATCTGATCATTAGTCCTCAGCTTTAGGTGATGAAAGCTTGTCGATTTAGTAAAATCTCTTGCAATTAGTAGTCTTGGAAGGCTTTGGACAAAGAACTCCACGAAGCATTTAGACGAGCAAAATCAAGGCGATCACTCGAAGATGATGCTTTATCGTGGAAGACCTGTTGATTCTTTTCAAGCCATAGCTCAACTAGCAAGGCCTTTACTACATTACACCAAAGAATGGAGGCAGATTTCTTTAGAATAGGTCTCAATAGCATCTGTGTTAAGTTACTGCTAAAGCTTCCGTCAAAGACCAACTTAACTTGGAATGTGTTCAACAATCTGTTCGAGCAGTTCATAGCGTAGGGGCAATAAAAAAAAATATATGTTGTAGATTCTCTTGATGATTAAGACATAGGTGGCATATGTGAGGAGGTGAAATGGTTTGGAAGTTTTTTCTGTAAATTGGCAGCACAATTTAGGCTACCATACAACATGGTCCAAACATAAATGTTAATTGCTTTCGGTTTTCCACAGATTCTTGTAGAGAAGGGTGTCAATAGGAGATATGGGGAGAGATGGTGGACCAAGGATTTAACTGTGAAGATTCTGCTTAGTTTAAGGGACTAAGATCTTGTATTAGGATGGATTACTGCTGACCAATAGATTCACGACGCTCTCTTGGCGACTTACGACGGGGAACACAAACCTAAGGCGAACGCAGAGGCTGTCGCAGAGACTTTGGTCTTTGAAGATTCACTTCGTCCGACGAACAAGATATTTGATGAATGAACTTCGATGGGAATATGGATTAACAATACTCAATCCATTCCCTCTCTTCAAAAAGCTTGAAATTAATATCAGGAATTGATAAAGTATTGAAAGAGAATTGCAGATAATTGAAAGGAAGATAGGTATAAAACCGCATTCACTGTTCCATTTGGGCAATACGAGTGGAATGTTATGTCATTTGGTTTTAAAAATGCTCCATCTGAGTTTCAAAAAATCATGAATGATATTTTCAATGAGTTTCAAGATTCTACAATTGTTTATATTGATGATGTTTTAGTGTTTTCTCCAAATATAGAAACACATTTTCAAGCATTTGAACATTTTCATCAAAATAATAAAAAATAACGGTATGGTTGTTTCTCAACCAAAAGTCAAACTGTTTCAAACCAAAATTAGGTTTTTGGACTTTGAAATCCATTTCGAAAAAATTAAGCGCACTCAAAGGTCCATCGAGTTTGCGTTTAATTTTCCCGACTAATTATTTGATAAAATCCAACTGCAAAGGTTTTTGGGTTGCCATAATTACGATTTTGACTTTATCCAAAACTTTCGGCCCATTTGCAAAGTACTTTTTCAAAGGCTAAAGAAAAACCTAAAACCATGGTCCGACAACCACTCTCAGACTGTCTGATAGGTCAAATCTTTAGTCAAGTCAATCCCTTGTCTGAGTCTTGTCAACGATAAGGCAAGTCTTATCGTCGAGATAGATGCCTCCGATATTAGATATGGAGGAATCCTCAAACAATGTTTGGATAACACTGAGTCAATCGTCCGATTCCACTCAGGAATCTGGAACGATACCCAAAAGAACTATTCCACTGTAAAAAAAGAGTTACTAGCCATACTCCTCTGTGCCCAAAAGTTCCAAGGTGAACTAATTAACAAAAAATTCACCATCAAAACTGATTCGAGGGCATCTAAGTTTGTCTTAGAGAAAAATGTTAAAAATCTGGTTTCAAAACAAATGTTTGCTAGGTGGCAAGCCATACTTTCCTGTTTCGACTTTGAGGTGTTGCCTATAAAAGTAGGACAAAACCACTTAGTCGATTACTTCTCAAGAGTTCTTAAATTCAAAACTCTCTCCTCCTCCTCTCTCTAAATAAGAGCCAATAGGAGTGCAAAGGTAGAGGATCTTCCTCTTCCTCCTCAAAGGGCAATCGCTCATCGTTTTCAAGCTCTACACCGGCTCCAATGAGTGCATATCAATATTCTATGGATCTGGGTTTCACTACGGTGATTTGCTCCAAAGCGAGATCATCTAGCGTACGGATTGAATCTCCTACGGAGTCTTATACTCCCCCAAGGCCTTTGGCCAACCTTATTCGTCTTTCTGGTCGACTAATTCAAATGAGGCTCCTACCTCTCCTTCTTCCATCAAGGAGTCATCAACCCCTTCTCCATCAACCTATTCTCAGGTCGTTACTCCCGAAAAATGACTCGTTTTTCGATTTGAGATCAAATCTTACTTCCAAAAATCCACTGTGGTCTATGATCCTATTATAGAACTTGAATACCAAAGTCTCAACCTAGAAAGACTGTTTCAAAGGTTTTCCCGGAAGGATTCAATTTCATTATAGATGAACATCACAAAACTCGTAAATTTTATGAGTTTATTCTGGTGGACACCAAGTCCGTCGAAATTACTCATGTTCTACACAAATCCGACCTTAAAAGATTGCTTATTCCAAATTTAAATTTTTTAAGACAATTAACTCAACTCATTGGAACCAATGGATTTTTATAGAAAAATCATTTTCCAAACCTTTCGTTCCTCAATTCTTCTCCTACCATGACTACATCAAAGCTTGGTATAGAGTCATGCTATTTTCTTCTAGAAACCACTCATGGTTTATTTCTTTTTGTTTAAATGCATACAAAATAAACTTTCCACTATGGTTCATCCAGTGGTGGTGTAATTTTGGTCTAACAAATGACATCTTTTCAACACCCATTCAAGAATCTTATTTCTATTTTTCTCGGACAATCTAGAAAAATTCATTTCATAATTCTATGACATGTTGTTTGTATTTATAAATCCCGTGGATATTCTGCTAGAGTTTCAACACATCATCTTACCCACAATATAAGATGATTGTCAAGCAGCTCGAGATCAAATAGTGAGATAAGTTCAATTTTTAGCATGCCACCATCAAACATATGAAAGACTGGTTTGTAGAGAACGACTACCACAACACATATTGATCAGCGAAAGAACGTCGAGTTCTTAAATGAGAAGTCTAAACTTTTGGTCGCCTTAGCTCAAACATTAACAAATGTTGATTTCCAACATCTTTTATCAATAGCGGCGAACGCTCTATCCTCTTCGAAATCAACTTCCTCTTCCATCACAGAAGACGAAGTCCAGGGTGTGATCTAGATGATCCCTTTCTCGACTCACAACCTATGTGAGCTCCAAGTCCACTTACCTGTTTTCGAAAGAATACATGGTCCATGTAAAGTCTTCACAAAGAAGAACTCAATCTTATTGTATGTTGTTTTATTTTAGGATTTAGGGTTTAAGGTTTAGGGTTTAGGAAAATACATTAAGATAGAGTTCTTCTTTGTGAAGACTCTACATGGACCCTGTATTCTTTCGAAAACAGGTAAGTGGACTCGGAGCTCACATAAGCTGTGAGTCGAGAAAGAGATCATCTAGATCGTACTTTGGATCTTCTGGATCTACGTCTTCTTGGATGGAAAAGGAAGCTGATTTTGAAGAGGATGGAGTGTTGGTCGCTGTTGATAAAAGATGTT
The DNA here is from genome assembly GCA_037974625.1 of Cucumis cinereus. Lineage (NCBI taxonomy): Eukaryota > Viridiplantae > Streptophyta > Magnoliopsida > Cucurbitales > Cucurbitaceae > Cucumis > Cucumis cinereus. Next base: position 8,286 of record JBBPDJ010027540.1, on the reverse strand, counting down.
GAAAATCGACTTCTGTTGATGCTTAAACTAAGGCGGCTAGAAGTTTCGACTTCTCATTTAAGAATTCGGCGTTCTTCTGCTGATCAATATCTTGTAGGTAGTCATTCTCTGCAAACCACTATTTCATGTGTTTGATGGTGACATGCTGAAAAATTGTACTTATCTCACCATTTGATCTTGACAATCATCTTATATTGTAGATAAGATGATGTGTTGAAATTTTTGCAGAATATCCACGAGATTTGGAAATACAAACAAAATCTCATAGAATTATGAAATGAATTTTTCTGGATTGTCCAAGAAAAATAGACATAAGATTCTTGAAGGGGTGTTGGAAGGATGTCATCTGTTAGATTGAAATTACTCCACCACTGGATAAACCACAGTGAGAAGTTTATTTTGTATGCATTTTGACAGAAAGAAATAAACCATGAGTTGTTTCTAGAAGAAAATCACATGACTAATTACCAAGCTTTGATGTAGTCATGCTATGAGAAGGATTGAAGAACGAAAGGTTTGGAAAATGATTTTTCTGTAAAAATTCTTTGGTTCCAATGAGTTGGGTTGATTGCCTTAAAAATTTTGAATTTGGAATAAACAATCTTTGATGAGTCGAATTTGTCTGAAATATGTAATTGCAATGGACTTGGTGTCCACCATAATAAACTCATAAAATTTACGAGTTTTGTGAAGTTCATCAGGGATGAAATTGAATCCCTCTAAGAAAATCTTTGAAACAGTCTCTTCTAGGGCGAGACTTTGGTATTCAGGTTCTATGATAGAATCATAGACCACAGTGGGTTTTCGGAAGTAAGATTTGATATTAGGTCGGGGGATTAACCTTTTTTTTGGAGTAACGACCTGAGAATAGGTTGATGGAGAGGGAGTTGATGACTCCTTGATGGAAGAAGGAGAGGCAGGAGGCCTCATTTGAACTACTTCTTCTTGAACTTGCTCAGTGGTGCCATTTTCTCTTTTGATGTCTTGAGTTCTAGTGACCTTTGACTTATTGTTTCTGACCTCTTCATTAATGGAGTTATAGAGGTTGTTTTCCCACCACTGCTTTAGGCTGTCGGAGAATCCACTAATTTACACCTTTACAGCTTCATGGTTGCTCATAATGTTTTAAAATGTCCAAGGCGCACTAAGACGCAATGACCCTCTGGAGCCTAGGCGCAAGGAGCACCAAAAGGCGCAAATTTTTTCTTTTTTGTGAGGCGCACTACATATAAACATATTACATTAAAAAGAGAAAGCATAGTTGAAGTGGAAATATGGAAAAAAAGACCTCAAACACAAGAATTTTTGCATTTAAGCTTAGTAAACTTGATTCTTTTAGTTAATAAAGAAGGAAAACCCTTAATTATTACAATTTTTTTTTTTAAAATGAAAAAGCACCAAAGCCCAGGGCTTTGAGCCTTGGGGCTTCACCAAAGCCCTGAGGCGCGGCTTATTTTGTGAGCCTCGCCTTTCCAAGGCGAGTCGCTAGACTTGCGTCTTGAGCCTAGGCGCACTTAGGTGCACGCCTGAGAGGACTTTTTAAAACACTGGTCGCTTATGTGATTCGCTTCGTAGGCTGATGCTGCCATGAGCATTTCTTGAACCACTTCGAGAATCATATTCTCGGGCATTCAATCTATGTTCTAAACATAGATGCGATCTCCGCTAAACTCAATATTCTTGACAAATTTATGCCTTTGCTCAATACCCATGTCTGGCATTGAAGGCCTTGAATACCAATTGAATTTGTCACATTTATTCTCACTGAACGTGATTTTGTTGACTTATTTGGTCTGTTCTTTGAGGCTGAAGTCCTTGAATTCTTCAATGAATGAATCTGCTTCGTCTTCATCGATTGATGTGAACCTTCTCCTTTAAAATTAAGGGATCGCAACTTGTTGTCGATTTCTTCCAAGATTCTGTCCTTTTTGGTTTTGAACTTTAGATTCTCTAGGAGTTGGAATAAAGTTGGAACTACTTCGTCCTTTGGAGGATTGATAGCCCCTTCTAACCGATAGACCTATTCTTCAATAGAATGCAGAGTTCGATTGGAGTAGTTGTTTTGTACTTGAAGGGTCTTGATTTCTTTATTCATTGGGACTTTCTGCTCGTCATCTTCTCTAATGAGCTGGAATGGCCTAGCAATAACAATTTCGTTGTAGAAACTCTTGAACTCCATATCTTTCGTTGACGGATAATCTAAACTGACTTTTCCTCTTTGTACTGTCTTCCACTTCTCCTTTTCTCTGAGGGTGCAGAGTTGGTCGAATTCTTCTTTCTGCTTCAACCACTTGAAGAAAGAGACGTGCTCTTGCAGGATCTCTATTGTTTGAAAATATTGCTTCTTAAATCTACTTTTGCTCTTCGTCATAATACATTTTGAAGAACACCATTCTATCGTTCTTGTTTTCGGGCAACATAAAGTCTTTTTGCAGGGCTTCCTTGTCTAGCTTGAACTCAGATATGATTACATTGAGTTGTCCTTTAAAAACACTCTCTGGCTCCATATCTGTTTGCGTAGGAGACTCTGGTCGATCTTCTTCATACTAGATATTAGGAATTCCCTAATCTAGCTGATTGATTGAACTCTAAGAGAGCTTGACCTATTCATCATACTTATGGAATCTGAACGAATATTTGAGGTGCTTGGACTTGAACTCATAAACTCTTTCGAGCTTACGTTCTCTTTGACAACTGGAACCTGTTGTGGTTCTGATTCGAACTTGATATCGACTCTTTCGTCAGGGAACTCTACTATGTGTGAGAGTTCTCGCTCTCTCCTTGGAGGAGTGAAAGCATTATCTAGAACCCATTGGGGGTTCCTAGTGACCTCATCCCAGGATAGCATTCTGGAAACGCTTACTGAAGTCTTGTTGAGGTTGCTCTCTATTAACATGGTTTTCTTCTTTGATGATGTCATCAAACCTTTTGGATGCATCGTTGTTGTTAGGACCTTGTACGTGATTTTGTAGATGAGTGTCAACTTCTTGACACCTTCTTTTAGATCTAGCCCTTGACTAGTAGATCCAGGCTCAAGGTCTTCAGGATGTGTGGATCACCTAGAGAGACCATATAATTTGAAAAACAATTGAAGTAGATCGGGCCATTTGCCAGGTTAGACTTGATGATCCCTAAGAGTGAGTTTGAGAAATCCTTGTTTCATTTGTCGCGCAGGATGGCTAGGATTGGTGCGTCTAGTCCTGATCGGAATAATAGGATTATGGTTGTAATACCCGACTTTTGGATTTCAAGTTGTTTGTTGTAAAAATAATAATAAACTAATGGAAGGGTATTTTAGTAATTTTTGGAAAGAGCATTTTAATAATTTTGTTAGAAAAAATGGCAAAAGGGTGATTTGGTAATTTTTGCAAAAAAATAAAAAATAAAAAATAAAAATAAAAGAAAAAGAAAAAGGAAAAAAAAATTTTGTAATTATTTGTTATTATTTATTAAGTAAGATGATATTTATCATTTATATAAAAAAAACCAAATTGGATGATTATTCAATTTCATCCAAATTTCTCTAATTGGATGATTATTTCGGTGGAGGATTACTAAATTGAATGTGTAAGTAAGTGAAGCAGGTGGTGGTAGTATTTGAGATTTAAGCAATTAAATATTTAAGTGGAATTAAGTTAATGTTTTCTTTTTAAAAAAAGAAAGAGAACACGAGAGAAAAGGAAAATTTGTTATGGGCAAAGTTTACTTCAACATAGTGAGAAAAAGTGATGAATTTGTGCTCCATTCTTGACCAAATTGAGTGAAATTTATGTCTAAACTATGTGGAAAAGAGAGAGAAAGCTAAAGAAAGGCTCAATTTGAAGAATTTTGGCCGAGAGAACCAAGAAAAATGAAGAAATTCATCGTCGACGCTGGAAATTTACAGTTTTGAGCAATTAAAGTTTTTGAAGAAATTGAAGAGGTTAGAGTTGAAATTAAAGCTTGTTATAACTTCTCAACCGTGCGACACAATCACATTTACTCAATCATAGTCAGTTTAAAGGCTATCTCTAGCCTATATATTCTTTTTCTCGAGTCTTTTACTTGGCCTGACCCTTAGGCGAGGTTTTTCTAAGGGTCAGCTTTATGTGTCTTACGCGAAAGCATCCTTTCATTCAATAATGACATCATCGTCATTGTTTGTTTCACTTGACGCTCACAGGTCAACCTGTTCTTGGCAATGTACGACGCCCTTGCGTACATTCCATTTAGCTCTAGGCCTCTTGGCCGTTTTTTACTTGTCGGGACTGTATCGATATGGCAACATTCAAACATTATGAGGCAAGACGACACTTGCGACCATACCGTGTCGTTTGAGGATACTGTGCCGGAGCACGGGTCTATGCATAAACCTCTTACTATCCCGAGATAGTGCAATGTCGGCGCGCCTGTGCCGTCCGACACTGTTCTTGAGTTACTCCTCCTCACAGGAAGTTGTCCGAGACACTCATCTCGTAACGCTCGCCCACACCATGACACACTCGTGTGTCATGTGGTAGCTCACTTAGGCCACATGGCCTAGGGGTGGTGGAGAGCCAACACCATGCCTCCCCCCTATAGTACATTTTGCACAATTTCTCTTATGGTAGGCTTGCATATGAAAATGCTGAAACATCACTTGTCATCGTAGAGCACTCGTTTGAACTCTGATTCTTATGAAATCTGGTGGGCTTGCGTCTTATACGGAAATACACTTAATTTCAGAAGCGGTTGTCAAAACTCACGATTTTGCCCAGACCCTTTCAGGCAACGGCCTGGGACGCACGTTAGCTCGGGGAATGTATGTTGACGCCCTTTTGAACACTATAACTTGTTTTGGGGTACTTGTATAAATTTTTAACTTCCTGCATATTTCATCTTGGTGTGTTGAACGATGTATCGTCCTCTTCAATCACATCGTGGCTCGTTCTCGCGGTCCTTCATTGACCAATATCGACGTGCTTGTATAAGCCCGTCGAGGTGTCTGCTTGGATGAATGTCACAATCTATATTCTCAATTTTAGGATTGTGACATAGGACGAACTCGTCAACAAGGAAAGGTGTTTTCCAATGGACAACAAGAAGAAAAGAATGCACCAGACGTCATTACCGGTACATTACTTGTTTGTGATTTACCTGCTTATATTTTATTAGACCCTGGAGCTACACATTCATTTGTTTCTAGCACGTTTATGAGTAATTTGAGTGGAATGATAGAGTCACTACCAAATGATTTAATTATCTATACTCCTGTTGGCAATGTCACATTGCTTAGTGACATGATTGGAGATTGTGAAATATTAGTAAAAGGTGTCCGTATGTCTATGGATCTGATATCTCTTGATTTACAAGAATTAGATGTGATCCTTGACATGGATTTTCTATCTATGAATCATGTTTCTATGGATGTCCACAGAAAAGAAGTAACTTTCCAAAAATCAGGATATGATGAAGTAGTTTTCAGAAGAGAAAGGAAAGTTATTCCGACATGTTTGATTTCAGCACTTAAGGCTGCAAAGATGTTGAGGAAAGGTTGTGCAGCTTATCTTGCACACATAGTAGAGATAGAGACTGAAAAGCTAAAACCTGAAGATGTTCTTGTGGTGAGATAATTTTTAGATATTGTTTCCAATCATTTATCAGGATTACCACCTGATAAGGAGATTGAGTTTACTATTGATCTTTTGCGTGGAACAACACCTATTTCTCAGACACCGTACATAATGGCTCCGAGTGAGTTGAAAGAATTAAAGATACAATTGCAAGAGTTAGTTGACAAGGGATGCATTAGACCTAGTGTATTAAGGAGCTCCAGTATTATTTGTGAAGAAGAAAGATGGAACACTGCAGTTATACATAGATTACCGATAGTTGAACAAGGTCATGATACATAACAAGTATCTTTTACCTCGTATCGATTATTTGTTTGACCAGTTGAAAGGAGAATCACTGTTCTCCAAGATTGATTTAAGATTAGGATATCATCAACTGAAAGTTAAGGAATCTGATATTCCGAAAACAGCATAAAGGACAAGATACGAACATTATGAAAGGTGTGCTTCGATTTGAGTTACCAACAGAACTTGCAACACATGCGAAGGATCCTGAACATACTTCTTTAACATAGACACATGGAAAACATCATGTATTCTCGCAAGTTCTGCTGGTAACTCTAGTCGATAAGCTATTGGTCCTACTCTTCCGTCCAATGTACTTAGGATATAGCTTACCTTTCTGTCCAAATCAAATGACACCTTTCCATGGGGATAACTTCAAGAAAACTCTATGTCCGACCTCGAATTCTAAATCTTTCCTTCTAGCATCAACATAGTTTTTCTGACGATCTTGAGCTGTCTTTAGATTTTCTCTGATCAACTTCAAATTATCTTCGTAACTTGAACTAACTCAGGACCAATCAATTTCCGTTCACCTACCACATTCCAACATACTGGAGTTCTGCAAGGTTTACCATACACCTCATATGGTGTCATTCCGATACTAGAATGATAATTGTTATTGTAAGCAAACTCCATCAGTGATAGGTGAGTATCCCAACTGCCTTTAAACTGTAGAACACACTATAGATACTGGGACTCTGTATTTACTCACAATTCTGTCAACACAAAGCTTAGGTAGCTGATCTAGCGTAAAGGTTGCCTTAATCGGTATAAATCGTGGTGTCTTTGTGAGTCTATCAATAATCCCTCATATTCCATCAAAACTACTAGATGTACGGAGCAATCCAAATAAGAATTCTATAGTAATATGCTCCCACTTCCACTCAGGTATCGGTAGTGGATTTAGAAGTCCTTCTGGTCTCTGACGTACTGGTTTAGCTTGTTGATAGATCAGACATCTATCAACATACTCAACAGTCTCTCGTTTAATTATAGGGCACCAATACGTTTTCTTACAAGTTATGTAGATCTTGGTACTACCTGGATGCATAGCATATGCTGAACTATGAGCTTCCTCTAATATGACACCAAATTTTGAGCTCCTTAACAGATAATGCCTCCAAAGTTTCAACGCTAAAACAACAGCTGTCAACTCTAAGTCATGGGTAGAATAATTGCATTCATACTTCTTTAATTGTCTTGAAGCATAAGTAATCACCTTACATTCTTGCATCAGCACACAGCCTAAACCTTGTCTGGATGTATCACAATAGTTCTCAAACTATTTTCTTGAAACTGGAAGTTTAAAAATAGGTGTCGTTATCAATCTCCTCTTTAATTTCTAAAAACTCTGATCACACTTCTCCGACCATTCAAACTTGACATTTTTCTTTGTCAAGGAGGTCGACGGTAAAGCTATTCGAGAGAAATCTTCCACAAAACGTCTGTAGACTCCTGCTAAACCAAGGAAACTACGTACTTCCATTGCATTAGTAGGTTTCTCCCATTTGACAATAGCTTCAGTCTTCTACGATCCACACCAATACCATGAGCTGATACCACGTGTCCCAAAAATATTACTCAATCAAGCAAAAATTCACATTTACGAAACTTGGCATATAGTTGTTTATCTCGTAATGTCTGTATTACTGTTCTCAAATTGTGCTCATGAGCTCTTTTGTCATTCAAATATATATGTATATCATCAATGAATACTATCACGAACTGATCTAAGTATTCATGAAAAAATCTTGTTCATGAGATCCATGAAAGCCGTTGGTGCATTCGTTAAATCGAATGACATTACTCGAAACTCATAATGCCCATATCTGATTTTGAATGTCGTCTTTGGGATATCAGATTTTTTAACCTTCAACTGATGATATCCTGACCTTAAGTCAATCTTAAAAAACAATGACGCTCTTTTCAACTGGTCGAACAAATCATCGATACGAGGTAAATAATACTTATTACGTATTGAAACCTTATTCAGCTGTCTATAATCTACACATAATCGTAGTGTGCCATCTTTCTTCTTTACATATAACACCGAGGCTGCCCAAGATGATACACTAAGTATGATGTATCCCTTGTGCCCTAACTCTTGTAACTGGATTTTTAATTCATTTTGCTCATTCGGAGCCATTTTGTACGGTGTCTAAGAAATAGGTGTTGTCCCAGGGAAAGGATAATAGTAAATTCAATCTCCTATCAGGTGGTAATCCTGATAGATCATCGGGAAACACATCTATGAATTCTCTTACCATCGAAACATCTTCAGGTCTCAACTTTTCTTTTTGTACTTCTACTATGTGTGCAAGATAAGCTGTACAACATTTTCTCATCATCTTTGCAGCTTTCATTACTGAGATTAAACATGTTGGAATAATTTTTTGCTCTCCTCTGAAAA